>WOVY01009762.1:0-7500 GCA_013436015.1 Rhipicephalus annulatus | reverse complement strand
CTACGACGTTGTCGCCTCTAAAGCTTGCACAGCTTTGTAATACAGACATTTTCAGTACGCATGCCCGCCTTTGTGGTCACTGTATCGATGCGCGGTTTTCATATCTAAACGGAAAGGCCCGGTAATAATGTTACACTGGGTTGCTTGCCTATAAAGGCGTGACCACTGTCAGATTGATTGATTGATATGTGGGGTTTAACGTCCCAAAACCACCATATGATTATGAGAGACGCCGTAGGGGAGGGCTCCGGAAATTTCGACCACCTGGGGTTCTTTAACGTGCACCCAAATCTAAGCACACGGGCCTACAACATTTCCGCCTTCATCGGAAATGCAGCCGCCGCAGCCAGGATTCGAACCCGCAACTTGCGGGTCAGCAGCCGAGTACCTTAGCCACTAGACCACCGCGGCGGGGCAACCACTGTCAGACAAGATACTATATATTGTGATTGATGTAGGGCTGATGTCTTGAAAACACAAGAAAGCAGGGAAAAATTTATCAGAAAGAGGCCACTTTACATACACTATATTATTATTATTATTATTATTATTATTATTATTATTATTATTATTATTATTATTATTATTATTATTATTATTATTATTATTATTATCATTATTTCTTTTTCCACTGCATCATTGTCCTTCTTAGAGTACAACCTCAAGCTCACGCGTCATGTTTTAGTAGCGGAGAGATAGATACATGTAAGGATCACCTGTTGCGCATTCATACGACGAAGAAGCCACCCGTGAGAAAGCTCAAAGCTTATCAAAAGCGGGCTCATTCTAGACCACGCAATCACAATGAAACATTTTTCTGTATGTACGCACGTGTGAGAACATTCTTTGTGACTATACAGCACGCACACCCACAAGCCTAAGTTTTCGCATATACCAGGAAGCGTTTCCATGAAGAACATTATTCCAAGTTACAGGATGACTTTCCGGGGAACACTTTCCGACATTGAAAGATACTCAGATTTCCGGCTTTCTTCCGGGTGTCTACTTCGTCGCAGGAACGCAGGGTTAAAGTGGTTAGAGCCGAGGTGAGTCAGTGTACGCACCATGATGAATGCACCCAGGTCAAGCGGAACAAGCAACATCACAATATAAAGCGTCTATTCGCACCTCAACAGCTCGGGAACACGTGTCGTCTGTAGAGAACGTCACGTGTGACGCCTCTGGCAGAGCGACCATCGACTCCGGCAGCAATAATACCAGCAAAGTTGCGAGAAACGTGGAGCGGCTCGGCTATGTACCGCTCCAAACTACCGGCCCCCTCCAGTGACACGGGCGTTTACCCACTGACGACTTTTATGCGACATTTATGCAACGCCAGGCAGAACCTTGCCTCTCGGTAATATTGTATGGCAGCGGTATGACGTCACATCTGACGTTCCTGCCGCAGCCCTAACTTTTGAGGTGCAAATAAACTTTCCCTCGGAAAAATCATGGTCTCATGTGGCTTATTGTGGGCATCTTTGAGTATCTGCAAGTTCATGTTGTGTTTGGTGAGCACTGCTCCTTCAGGGCAGTGACCTGCATTTCTTGACGTGAAGATATTTCTGATTCCAGTGGCGTCACTGACGTCGGGCGCCCGTGAGAGCTATTTTTTGAACCTGTGAAATGCGACATAGATCGCACACTGCCAGTAAGCTGCCATTCACATGCCATCTAGAGCCCCTGAACGTCGACATCAAAATGTGGGAGCGTTGTAAAGTGCTTCCGCACTTTAGGGTGCACAGGATTTCGTTCCGGTGTGAAGATCGCTACCTCTGGAATACGTTAGAATATTAAACCGACCGAGTTGGTTGATATTCGTCATAAAAATGTGCCGAAGGAAGGGCGGGTCTACAAGCACAGGGCAGGCTATGGACAGAGTCTGAGCTACGCGCGGTTCCCACATCTTCTTGTTTCCCATCTCAGTGCAGCTTTTGATGGTTATAACAGCACTGGCCATGTGTCGCTGCTGCGTTGCCTTTTTTTTTTCTATCACGAACCTTTGCACGTGGTATTTTACCTCATGTTGTACTGCATCTTGTGGCGCAACTAGCAGCAATGCTATCATTTTCTGTTACCGCCTCCCAATTCTGCGACATTGTAGCTACCTAAAGTCAGACGGAAGTAACATGTTTCTGCGATAGTCCAAATATAATATGGGACATGAAACATACGCCCATATCCTACATCGCCATGTCTTAGGTGCCACTTGCGTCCACAGAAAACATTCCTACATGAAAACTTCCCAATCTCCACTCGTAATAAATGGCCATCATTGGTCAGTAGCTTCCTTCAGTATAACGTTCGCTATCAGTGTACGATTGCTCGACGCCCGTTCATGTTATTAACCTACGAGCGTATATATATATATATATATATATATATATATATATATATATATATATATATATATATATATATATATGTGTGTGTGTGTGTGTGTGTGTGTGTGTGTGTGTGTGTGTGTGTGTGCACGCACTTTTTTACAAGGTACTGACAAGGTTGAGTGATCTACAGTGTACAGTTCATGCAGAACGAAAAGGTGGGGCAATAAGAAACCCACAACCTACAAAGACGGGCGTTATAGTTTTTGTTCCTTTTCGCGCTGTACAGACCTGGTACTGAAGGTTGTGTTTTAACTATCTCGTGAATCATATTTTCTGTAGAACTTACTAAGGCAACATTGGATAAAGCTTTGTGGAGTACTTTAAATGTTCTAGATGCACCTTTCATCTTGAATTATTCGAGTAAATTTTCTTTTGAAAAAGCGAAAATAGAAGCCATGAAGCCCAGAAAATAAAGGAGTCCGTTGCACAGAGAGAACGGCGTACTAGTTTATGTATTTGACTCAACGTACTTGCAGCCGTCCCGAAAAACTGTGCACACCCGACGCTGCCAGCATTTTGCTGTCACGATCGCGTGCAGCAATAAGCGGATGGGCGCTTCGAGTGATGCGAGCAGTAAAGTGGCTCGGATTGACCCACCAGCATGGCGCCTGCTTGGGCAGCAGTTGGAGGAAGCCTGTCCACGTTAAGCGATGCTCGGCAGTCAGCTCATCGAGGCACCCTATGAGGAAACACGTTCGATGGCACTTCTTCAAATAAACAGTGTCTCAATCACAGCACCCCTTCCCTGCGGCTTTTGCAATGTAAACCACACACCGAGCCGCTATTCAGCACCCGCTTACAATGGCAAGCAGGCGCTGGGACGAAGGTGGTCTCCGCTCTCGACACCTGCAAGATAACCACACACTAGGGGAAGCATTCGCTGAGACATTCTTTGAAATAAACAGAGGCGGCGTATTTTTGACGCTGATTGCTATGCATTCCCGAACAGAAAAGGCAACCTAGGAAGCTTTGCTCTGCCAAAGCGCGGTCTTTCAAATAACAAAGGAAAAGGAAACTTGCATTAACCACGCGCCTTGGGGATTTATAAATCACGAAAACAGCTGCACGGTCCTTAGGATGGCGCCTTTAGCGAGGCCTGGGTGAAAGGACAAAGCTTCTTGAAATTAAAAATAGCAGTTACCGTCACGTTGGGAAGCGTACATCTCAGTGGATGTGCTAGTGGGACCTTTTCTTTGGCGTAACTTGTTTTCAGCCTTTTATTGTCGCCTTCTGTCATCTCTCAAAGCGTCTCAGAGAATGCCACCGTCCAACGTACAAGTTTTGGTGGAACCAACGTTGGTATAACAGATAAATTGATTAGAAAATTATGTATTTTTAGTTCATGAATATATATATATATATATATATATATATATATATATATATATATATGTATATATATATATATATATATGTATATATATATATATATGTATATATATATATATATAACGCTCCTTAAAAACCTCTCAAAAGTTCTAGAAATACTTCAGGCTACACTAGATTTCAAGGTGCTTAAACGTTAAACTAAGGGCGTTCGCTGCATAGCGATGACAGTATGTTTTCTGTCTCTTCTTCGACATGAAGCAAAACGTTTCCTCTGACTGAACGCTGCAAGCAGTTAACATTTCAGCAAGTAATGACTCTACTGTCAAGTCATTTGCTTTTCGCATATGTCATAAGTATTTTTGCACCAACATTTCGATATTCTTGTTTTGATTATTCTAGCTAATATAACAATCACCCTTCAGTGTAAGAGTTTTATGCGTTGTGGACCCGATCATGACAATAAATAAAGTAAGATTTGTCGCGATGAAATTCGAACCAACACACGAGAAAGTTGAGCAACCGAAACAAAACACCGAAGCTCGTGAAATTGTGCTAGTGTGAATGAGAACGTGGGTTGGGCTCTGTGTTTCGTTTTGGTTTCCTCTCAGCTAATCGGCTGTCTCACTTCGGCATTTCAGCGTATCAGATGTCGGCTTGCGCCTTATGCCCAGCATCCGATGCGCCATACTCACGGACACACGCCGCCTTGCATTTGGCCTCGGTGTCGAAACGATTGTCGTTGCCGTCGCAGCCTCCGTACACGAACAGCCTGCAGGAGTTGCTCTTGCTGTCGTAGTACCACTTGGTCGAAGCATCTTCGCAGTTCCCGGGGTCCTTCTTTAGGCTGCACGCTTTGTTGTGTGCTGCATTGCCTGCGCACCAAGGACGGTCGTCTCTCAGCAAAGGGGTTGTGCGGTTACGCACGAATAAACACTTTCCCGTAATGAAAAATAGGGGCAGGAATACGCTGAATTTTTTTTATAAAACGTTGCACGTCAAGGCAAAGCTTACAAGTGTGTTGCTATGGTCAAGAATACTGTCGAAGCGCATGAGAAAGCAAGAGAGCAGTTACGACGTATAGCACAATTGCACATGTCCACAATAAAAATGCTTCATGAAATTCAACTCAGGTCAAACGCGCTGATTTATTTAGGGTCGACATAACAGTATAAAAGTGCACCCTAACTGCATTCTCCTCTTCTTCTATGTAATCAGCAATTAGGGTTCAAACACAATCTTCTGGTATTACTACGAAACTTGCTTGTACATATAATTTTCATAATCGAGTTGCTGTTATTTAATTACAGTTCGGAATAAGCTTGCAACGTGTGCTCAGCTTGCAGCAAAAATGCCTGCCCATTGCGGTTCACTGGGACCCGGTATTACGCGTGGCCGCTTTGAAAAGGCTCATCAGATCACCAACTCACGATAATCAAGTCCTGGCGGTCCAGTAGGCTCATGATAAGAACAGGATGCTCGACTTACTTGTTCCTTAGAAGCGTGGCGGTTTGGGCTAGTTGGGGTCATGACGATTGTCATACACTCTTAGAAAAAAGGTGGTAGTACTTGCTAACTTTGGGGTAGTAACGGTTTGTCACATATGTTACAACCCTGGTAGTAAGTGCAGTTAGTAACAGCAAGGGTGGTAGCAATTACTACTTTTGCTATTACTACCAGCATTTAGTAACTGTTACTAGTGTCGCTGCAGAACAGGTACTCGGCTCTTAGTGAGGAAACCAACCTTAGCGTAGATACAATGAATGATAATCTGACGAGTATCATTACGGAGCGTGCAGTGGAAGTTGGAGGCAGGGTAGTTAGACAGGACACTGGCAAGCTTTCCCAGAAACGAAGAAGTTAATTAGGAAGCGTCGAACCATGAAAGTGTCAAGTACAACAGACGAAATAGAACTGGCAGAGCTTTCGAAGCTGATTAATAGACGTAAAGTATGCGATGTAAGAAGGTGTAACATGGAGAGAATTGAACACGCTCTGAAAAACGGAGGAAGTTTCAAAGCAGTGAAGAGGAAACTTGGGATAGGGAAAAGTAGGATGTATGCACTAAGGGACAAAGAAGGCAAAATAACTACCAATATGGATAGGATAGTTGAAATAGCGGAGGAGTTTTACAGAGATCTCTACAGTAGCCAAGACAACCACGGCCTTAATACTATAAGAACTAGCAGTAACCCAGGACGACACCCCACAAGTAATGATAGAAGAAGTCAGAAAAGATTTGGAGAGCATGCAAAGAGGCAAAGCTGCTGGTGAGGATCAGGTAACATCAGATCTGCTGAAGATGGAGGACAGATTGTGTTAGAAAAACTAGCCACCCTGTTTACGAGGTGTCTCCTGACGGGAAGGGTACCAGAATCTTGGAAGAAACGCTAACATCATCTTAATACATCAAGACAGGGATGACAAGGACTTGAAGAATTACAGGACCGAATCAGCTTGCTCTCTGTAGTGTAACAAGCAATTTGACAAAGGTAATTGCTCACAGAGTAAGGAAAAACATAGACTTGCAATCAACCAAAGGAACAAGCAGGATTTCGAACAGGCTACTTCAACAATTAGACACACATTCATACTATTCAATCAGGTAATAGAGATTGCTCAGGTGTATAACCACCCCTATACCTAGCCTTCATAGAGTACGAGAAGGCGTTTTGATTCAGTAGAACATTCGTGCCCGTCATGCAGACCACTGCGGAATCCAGGGACGTTAGATGGAATATATCATAAACATTTCTGGAAAGAAATCTACAGGGGATCAAACTGCGACCATAGAGCTTCATAAAAAAAGCAACAGAATACCAATAAAGAAGGGTGTAAGGCAGGGGGACACAATCTCCCCAATGCTATTTCCACTGCGTGCTTACAGGACGTTTTTCAGAAGCCTAGAATGGGAACAGTTAGGGATAAGAGTTCATGGAGAATACCTTAGTAACCTGCGGCTTCGCCGATGACATTGCATTGCTGAGTAACTCAGGGGGGCGAATTGCAACTCATGATTACGGAGTTACACAGGGAGAGCAAGAAAGGTGGGTCTTAAAATTAATCTGCAAGGAAAACGAAAGTAATGTACAACAACCTCGGAAAGGAACAGCACTATCGAGATAGGTAATAGTGCACTTGAAGTTGTAAAAGACTATGTCTACTTAGGGCAGGTAATAACCGCAGAGCCTAACCACGAGATTGAAGTAACTAGAAGAATAAGAATGGGGTGGAGCACATTCGGCAAGCACTCTCAAATTATGACAGGTAGATTGCCACTATCCCTCAAGAGGAAGGTATATAACAGCTGTATCTTGCCGGTACTTAGCTACGGAGCAGAAACCTGGAGACTCACAAAGAGGGTTCAGCTTAAATTGAGGACGACGCAGCGAGCAATGGAAAGAAAAATGGTAGGTGTAACCTTAAGAGACAAGAAGAGAGCAGAGTGGATTAGGGGACAAACGGGGTTAAGGATATCATAGCTGAAATAAAGAAAGGAAATGGACATGGGCCGGGCATGTAGCGCGTAGACAGGATAACCGCTGGTCATTAAGGGTAACTAACTGGATTCCCAGAGAAGGGAAGCGGGTGGGTAGGGGGAGACAGAAGGTTAGGTGGGCAGATGAGATTAAGAAGTTTGCGGGTATAAATGGCAAGCAGCAAGCACAGGACCGGGTTAACTGGCGGAACATGGGAGAGGCCTTTGTCCTGCAGTGGACGTAGACAGGCTGATGATGATGATGATACGTAGATTACACCCATGGGTAGTAACTTTAAAGGTTGCAAG
>WOVY01009761.1:0-180520 GCA_013436015.1 Rhipicephalus annulatus | reverse complement strand
GGAGCTGCACATGGTTTACATACAAGATGTCTTAGCCTTCTGCCGGCAAGTTGATAGCCAAATGGCCTGAAGCCAACAGTCACCCACATTAATGAAGGCATCGCTCACGACGCCCTTCACTTGCTCGTGTACAAAGACTGCTCCACCATTTACGACATTATCAGGGAGTGCTGAAGTTTCCAAGAAGCAAAAAGCCGACATGTTACGCAGCAATTTGTTCAGCTCCCTACCACTGCTGCCACGTCGTCGTGCAAAGACGTCTAGATCCAGCTGCCGCCCTGTACCAAAAAACTTCCTGCGTCTCGTGCGGCGTAATATCGAGGCAGCAACTCCATCTGCTCCCCAGGCTAATTCTCACGAGGAGGCCCGCCCGACAGTGTCATTAATTCAGGCCGCCGTGCGCGAAGAACTGGCGAATGCAGGCATCCAGCCTGTATGTGCCCAAAGTCGTTCTACGTCAGCCCTGCTCCATACTACCAGCCACAACTGACTTATTCCGGGTACCATGATTCGAACCAGTGGCGCACGCGAGAAGACGGGTCGATATGCTTCAACTGCAATGGCGCCGGTCACATTTCCCTCTATTGTCGCTATCGTCGGCCATCGTCTTCTCGTGCACCATGCCGTCCAGACGACACTTCATCCTCCCCTTTGCACGCCAATCCACTGAACACTAATGCCCGAACATCAACCCCACATTATGAGCCGTCGCCGTCTCCCCAGACCCAACGACTTTCTCGGTTGCTTATGTCCCGTCGCTCCCCCTCACCGTCCTTCCTCGGGAAAACAGACCAGTGCAGCTCCCGGAAGGTGATGCTGCCTTGACTGATCGACTCGGAAATCCTCTGTTAACTCTGGCATCTCGACAAAAGCTTACGGATGTAGATGTAGAGAGCATGCCTGTTTCAGCGCTCATCCACACAAGGGCCCAATAATCATTGATGAGTGCTCACCTTTCTCGTCGTCTTCGTAAAGTCGTTACACGCGCCTCATCACCTGTTGTTCGCGAAGCCAATAGCCGTACACCTACCGTCCTTTGAATGTGCTTTGCGCATGTGAGCTTCGATGACCACAACACCTCAGTTCTCTTTGCTGTTCTGGACGTTGCTCCTTGGACATTCTACTGACCCGAAGATTAGTTTTGCCTCACTATCTTGTGACTGTTTCTGCGAATAACTTTTGCACACCTGTCCTGAACTTTGGACGCTGCGCACAACTGCTTCCTGAAGGTATCTCGCTGGGCACAATATCACCTTTAGACGCAAACAACCCTGTTGCTCTGGCCATTGATGCCCCACAGTCGGCTCCAGGCAGCCCTGCTGCTGGCCCAACACCTGATGACACATTCGAAAACATGATTGCCTGCCCGAACCCTGACCCTTCTTAGAAGCCAGGACCTACGCCTTTCGTAGGAGTCATACCGCGACTTTTGATTTCGCTTCACCCAAACTTGGACAAACATATCTAGTGAGGCATCGAATCGACAACGCGGACACAACACCCATTCATCGACACCCTTAGCATGTCTCGGCGACCGATCGCAGCGTCATTCAAACGGAAGTTGATGAAATACTCTCTAAGGACATCATGGAGCCAATTTCGAGCCCTTGAGCGTCGCCCATAGTATTTGTAAAAAACAAAGACAACACCTGGCAGTTCTGCGTCGACTACCGGCATTTCACCAGCACTTCAACAAAATCAAAAAATACTTCTGCCTATTGCTGCAAATAGACGACGCCATTGATTCCCTTTTGGTGCACGGTACTTTTCTTCCATCGACCTTCGTTTGGGCTATTGACAAATAGCTGTCGATGAAAATGATTGGGAGTTAAGTCATGCCCTTTGGGTTGTGTAATGCGCCAGCAACATTTTGAGCGTGTGATGGACTCTCTACAGACGTGGTTTCAAGTGGTCCACATGCCTCTCTGCTGCCTGGACAATATCGTAGTTTTCTCCCCTTACATTCATTAGTAACCTGCAAAACTTGTCGGCCATATTGCAAGTCTTTCACATTGCTGATCTTCAACTCATCTCTTCAAAATGCTGCTTTTTGCGCCTGGAGATCGCCGTGCTTGGCCATCTTGTTGACGCTGCGAGTAAACGAGCTGATCCAGCAAAAATACGCGCCGTCATCAACTTCCCTATTACACGTTTTTCCAAAGAGGTTCGCTCGTTTTTTTTTTGGCTCGTGCTTCATCCAATGTGCTTCAAAAAATAAAAAAAAAACCTTTTCGGAAAGTCCGTTGCACGCCAACATAAAGAACTTTCGTGCCGTGCCCGAACCTCAACGGAGCCGTACATGGTTTACATACAAGGTGTCTTAGTCTTGTGTAACATATACGTCGTAACACGAGGCAGCTGGCTGTTCGCCTTTATTTTATTTGACTGAAATCCAATGTTGCCTATGGACACCAATGATGCCTCCTTCAACATGCCCACCCACTGAATACGCTCAACAAGCTATAGCCCATGCCGACCATACACGTCAACTTGTGTGCGTTCGGCTAACCGACTCGCAAGCGGGCCAACGATTTCGTTACGAGAGCAGTCATATAAACACTCACTTGCCTCCAGGATTCCTGTGCTGTGGTCTCCAGCACGCTGTATTGGGCTTTTTACAAAGCTACTGTTCCCGCCATCCGAACCATACCCTATGCACCGCCAAGTGACCGTCGTGACATAAGAAATTGAATTGTCTTTGTCCTCGTCGACTCACCCCGTACCAACATCGTTTATGTTGTACGTCTGAAGCCATGTCATACACCGGGCTGTCGCAACGCACATGTATAATAACCACCTCTATACCGTCTTTCTCTGACTGCACCGAGTCGGTGCCTTCACCGCCGGAGGGTAACGTTATGTGCCGCTCACATAGAGAGGACGGAAAAGTGAAGGACTAGGTGGTGCCTGCTCTCACTATCGCAGTTGTTTTTACCCGCATTACTGTGACTGTATATATTGTAAACATACCTGTTTTCAGTCATCTACCAGTAACAATATCATTTATGAAACACCCGTTGGGGCACAGACATATTTTCGGAGAAGGTTTTTGGGCTATGATTCTATTTCGTGCCTTACAAGGTTTTACAGCGAAATACTGAAGTACCCTATGAGGTTCTCCCAGAAGGCACCTCAAGAAACTGCTATTAGCTTCCAGAAAGTGTAGTCGGGCGCGTTTTTAGACTTTAACCGTACTTTTCTTGCTCCGAATCGTCTAATTAGCAACATTACAGTGTATTGACAACTTAGCATGGTTTCTTTTAATTCATCTTCTCCATTTTGTTGTTTGCTGTTTATTCTTATTTGATACCTTGCTTGATAGCGGCCGATTGAGCTATTTTGCCTTATGACACGCCGTCCCATTGTATAGTGCACTCACCCTTTTTCATTCCAATGTGCTGCATCGAGACTGCCACCGCGGCCGGGATTTCAATGCCGTAACCTGCAGGTCACCACTAAATGTGGTGGGTTGGTCCTCAGTGCTGTCGGCCCACATCACTCAATGTATAAAACGGTACCAGAACACCACTTGTCACCACCAAGTTCCCTGCAATGCACCCTTATGTGTTGACCCGGCAAACTACCTGTGCTGTCAGCAATAGTATACCCTTCTGTGAACACCACATCATCCAGTGCATCATTATATGATGGCCAACTACCGAGCCCACATTTTTAGTACCGATGTGCCACTTGCATTTTCAATTTTAGCTCAAAACAACAGAGCCCTACTCTAGTCTCAAGATGGCTGAGCCTAATTGCAGTATAGTGCTTTCTGGTCAACAGAAAGTCAAATTGATATTGCCTGTGTATGCACCATGCTTCATCTGTGTAGTTTACACACATTGGCATGACAGCATCGTGTCGATAGTGTCCATTTAATATACGTGCCTGCTATGCCGCTTCCACTGAAATTCTAACAAAGACTTTGTGCTTTTTGAATCAATACTTCTTTGCAGACTAGTTGGTTTCATACTTGAAAACTTTGCTTGCAGTGCAAGCTGATGGAAAAACGAGAAGGGGGACAGGAAAGAGTACGCTCTTTCCTGTCTCCCTTCTCATTTTTCCTTCAGCTTGCACTGCAAGCAGAGTTCATTTTGCTTTTCAAAGTTATTACCGCGACTGTTCATACATAAACTCATCAATGTGTACATTCACGTATGTCTATGCTTGACGCATAAAGTGTTATCTTTGTTGTGCCATTCTCCTGTAAATACCTTCAGTGTTCTCTCATGAAACAGTTTTCATGTTAATAAATTATTATCGCATGTATTGCATATCTATTTTTGCATAGGTATGGTGGTTACAACAGTTGGCAGCTGTGATTTTAGTAAGCTTTGCACTAATACATTCTTTTATTGAAGAAGCCTCTCAAAGGAGACATCATGCAAAGTAGAGCCGCATGGAATGCACTCGACAGTTTCATAGAGAAGGGTGGCAGATTATTTTCAGATCACATAATAACACAGGGGGCGAAAAAAAAAAAAGCGACAACCACGAACGGGCGAGGATAACTGCGAGTCTAACTTGCCTTCACCTGAACACGGGGCCGTATTGCAGTGAAGCCATGAAAAAAAAAAACATCCGATAAGTTTAATTCTCTTGTCTCAAATTAGTTCGAATAAAGACAATGTCTTGAGGCTGCATGCTTTACTTTTAGTTTCGACATTGTGGTAGTGACGCACGACAAAGTTTTGCGCGCAGGCTTTCAAGGATTTTACGATCGCACGCATGTATCACCACTACATTTCTGTCCTTGCTGCCCGAGCACAGTTCGTAGCCTTATTCAAAACGACAGTATCGGAAACTTGCTTTCAATAACAGCATGCTGAGAATCGCCGAAAACTCACCAAGTGGAGTGCAGTAATCCCCGGAGTGGCGTTTTTCGCAGCAGGCCTAGGTGTATCAGGCGTAGTCAGTCGACTCGGCTTCAATGCATCCTGAACGGCGCGGCTTTGCGACTCGGCAGTGAAAGGTGGGGCACACGCTTTCTTCATGAGTATCCAACTCGGCGTAGGGCGTTCGTTCAGTGGGAGGTGGGCGCACACGCTTCTTTCGCGAGTATCCTACTCGGCGCAGGGCTTCCTTCCGAGCACTTGGCGACAGGCGTAGTGGCGACTCGGCTTTATTGCGTCCTGAATAACGCGGCTTTGCGACAGTGAGAGGTGGGGGCACACGCTTTATTCACAAGTATCTAACTCAGCGCAGCACGTTCGGTCAGACGAGCCGCACACGATTACTTCGCGAGCATCCGATTGCAAGGCCATATGCCTTGGCAGGGCTTCCTTCTGCGAGCGCGACCCCCCGCTAGGCTGCTGCAACACTATACGAAAGTGCGGGGAGCGACAGCGTGATGATACAGTTAGGCCGGCGGAAATGCATAGCCTCCAAGAGTGTTGGCCCGCGGTGCATTCTGGGTGGCTCTATCCGCTCGCCTTTGTAAACGCGCGGCCCTGCAGCCCGCAGTAAGAGAGAGATGCGCGCGCATCGGCCAACACGACAGGAAAGGCTGAAAACATTTATTATTTCGTGCTTCCTAACTTATCTCCAAAAAAATGAAAAAAAGTAGGGCTCGTAAATGCGCAGAAATCGAAGTTTCTAAAAATAGAGAGGTGTATAAGAAAGGTGGGGACGTCAACTAACCTTATACTTCACCTTTAAAGGGACACTAAATGCAACCAGTAAGTCGACGTTAATTGTCAAAATAGCGGTCCAGAAACCTTGTAGTGTTACTTTTGTGCCAAGAAAGGGACTATTTTGAAATAAAATCACGTTTTAGTGGTCCGCATCGTGTTAGCTCACATCAAATTACCCGCCTCAAGAAGCGGACTGACCGGACTGATTCACGTCACTACTGTGGCCGTACACAAAGTTGCCCGGCTTTACTGCGCTAGTAGAAGCAGACCGAAAGCAGCGGGAGCCACAGAAGCAACAACAGCTATTGATCTATTTCCCAGCATTGGTTTCGAGATGGCAGATGTTTTTTTATTCAACTTCGCCCCGCTAGATGACACGACATGTCCAGTGTAACTACGCGAAAATTGAATTTCTGACTCACGCCATTATCCGTACTAACGTAGGGCGGTTCTTTTTTCCATGAATCCCCCGTCGCGGTGGTCTAGTGGCTAAGGTACTCGGCTGCTGACCCGCAGGGCGCGGGTTCGAATCCCGGCTGCGGCGGCTGCATTTCCGATGGAGGCGGAAATGTTGTAGGCCCGTGTGCTCAGATTTGGGTGCACGTTAAAGAACCCCAGGTGGTCTAAATTTCCGGAGTCCTCCACTACGGCGTCTCTCATAATCATATAGTGGTTTTGGGACGTTAAACCCCACATATCAATCAATTTTTCCATGAATCAAACAGACACGAAAAAGCAGCATTTTATTGCGTCTCTTGATAGTGCAGTTAGATTGATTACTCGTGATTAATTGTACGCGGTCCGTTTCATGTCATCGGGATCATTTTGAAAATGTCCTACTGCGGCGCTTGTGTTCTTAAGCATGCACTTACCTTAATTTCTCGGTAAGAAGAGCACTGTTGTTCGTAATATTGTAGTTTTAGATGTTGTACATTGAGCTTTCACTCTGACGTAAATTGTTATTCGTCTTTAGTGTCCCTTTAAGAGATCAGCGTGATAGCACTATCCTGTACGTAATGCGTACTTCAACCACTTAGTGCATACTTTTTTATCCGTATCATGTTACTCGAGATGTTTAAACTACAATGGAATCGAGTTCGATCCTGGTCATGGCGGTCGTATTTCGATAGTGGGGAAGTGGTAGAGGCCCATGTACTGCGCGTTGTCAGTGACATTAAAGAAAATAAGATGGTGGAAATTTTCGGAGCCCTCCACTACGGCGTCTCTCATAATAATATCGTGCTTTTGGAACGTGTAAAGCGCAGATATTCATTATTGCAATGGAATCGATAAAGTTGAAAGTCGCTTGTGCCAGTGAAGCTTTCGGATATGATCGCATTCTGTGCAAAGGGTAGCATGCTTTGAAAGAGAAGAAATTATGCGCGTGAAATGTTTGCGATCTATAGCTATGCAGCCACTACTTGATCTTAAAGGATTACGGGCAGTAACGTGTGTCGTTTTTGTGATAGGCGGCCGACTTCAAGCCATGAAGCTGTTATGATAACCACACGTTCTGACGCCCGATGACAATGTACGCCTGGGCCACGCAATATTACTGCGATTTTGCATATTGTATAGTGAAGCCTCTATACGGGACCCGTGCGTTCGTAAAGCATCAACGTTATGTTCACTGCATTTCTTAGCAGATGAAGTTATTTGGTGTGCCTTCACAAGCAGAGGCATGGCCGTGTGAATGATCACCTGCTTGCCATAGAGCCAGCCTAGGTTCGAATCTCGAGCGGGCCCCGAAAACATTTTCGATTGGTTTTATTAGCATGTTTCTCCGTTCCTCGAGCAGGCTCAAGGTGATTTTTCGCTCACAACTAATGACGCCGATATTTATGCGAAACGAGTTTTCCATTTTTTAACGCTGTCACTCAAAAAAAGAAAGAAAAAAATTTGGAAGAATTAACTATGCGAGATGCTGCTGTCTAAGAGGTGTAACACTAACTACACCCAACTGCATTCTTCTTTATTCTGACGTTTGCGAGCAGGCTATGTACACGGGCCTCCAAAAGTTTCCAGGCCATTATCCCATGTATTCCTGTGGCAACGTGGCATGAGAACTTTGACGCCCCCTCTGCAACTTGGTAACCGTTTTCCAAAGCACGCGTGTTGAAGTTCACGACGCTGAAAAATCCGGCTGCTGACCCGCAGGTCGCGGGATCAAATCCCGGCTGCGGCGGCTGCATTTCCGATGGAGGCGGAAATATTGTAGGCCCGTGTGCTCAGACTTGGGTGCACGTTAAAGAACCCCAGGTGGTCGAAACTATACCGGAGCCCTCCACTATGGCGTCTCCCATAATCATATGGTGGTGTTGGGACGTTAAACCCCACACATAAATCAATCAATCAATGCTCAAAAATCAAATGGGGCAGTCTGCGTTCACGTCTCGTGTGTAAGTTGAACCAGCGAATATTCGCGAGGTAGTGCTTTCTTACTCGAAATAAACCGTGTAACGTGGCAGCATGTATAGGCACTGGATCCTATGCAAGATATGAGGCATTTTTTTTAATAAGCTACACGAAGCTTTTGCGTTTGCGTTCATTGGCACTGCACATGCTTCATGAGCTGTTCTTTGCATATTCCCGTTAAGTGACGGAAATAGCGCCCCCACCCAACGAACGCTATTCTTGCGCACCGTATTTAGTGACACCTATATTTTTTTTCTTTGCACAGTTGAAATGAGTCGCACAGGCGGTGGTAGGAAGCGCATACTACAAAGTCGTGGTCGTGCTCCATGTTTACACCCATGCTGTTTACGTCATGTATAGCGGTTACACAGACAGTTAGCATGCGGCTACACAGTGGAGAAGTTTAGAACAGCGCAACGCAAAGCTTTGCGTTGCGCATGCGTCGTACGCTAACCTCTGGCGGGCTCCCATTGAGTGACGAATGCTCAAGCAAGCTTTGCATGCGTTTGGCATTCAAAAATCTCTGGTACCGTCGGGAGAATTGCGCAATTTGCATACCCATGAGAAGACAGCATCTGTAGTTAAACCAAAAACTCAATCGAGTGGAATGTTACAGTCGACAACAAATAAACTATGGACCACGTGAGCTCGCACCGAAACGCACTACAGTGGCAAATGTGTCGCTATCGAAAGTATTCCTTCGGCGAAGTGCACCTTTTGTGATCGCAGTCATGGACGCTCTTAAAATAGAGTGCCTAAAAAGGGTGTGCACCCAACAATTATCTTCATTACTTACGTGCATGCTTATCTGTTGCGAAAAGCACATTTGGTGAAAAAGGGGGATATAAAAAAATAGGCATGCTTTGCGAAGTTGTCGATTTTCCGCAATGCAACCAAAAGCATGCATGATAATAAAGGACCTGATTGTGCGAGTAAAATATTTATGTGTAACGTTGTACTCATCGGAAACACGCTGTCTTGATAACATACTATATTGAGCACGCCACGTCATACATTGGCTCTATCCATATATGCATGCGTGGAAGGCATCTTTTCTATTTTTTATACCTTTCTGGCAGTGTCACTAAATAGTTGGTAGTTAACGCTTCAATTTCTCTATTCTGTTTTCTTTTTGACTAAATGTATGTCGCGCCCCACAGTCAAGCACTACTAAGCAATCTAAGCACCAAGTGTGCTATAATAAGCCATTTTAGAATAATCGTCATCCATGTCGCGCGTCTTTTCTCGTCTTATTTTTGTGCGCCCGCTGCTACGTCTTCACGAATGGTGTGCGCTGCGTGACGCAGCATTTTCTATAGGATGGCGGTGAGCACCAATTTTTAACGAAGGGAAACGCAAACTGAAAACGCAATACGGAATCGTCACGCCATGCCTCACCAAATACTGCGACGACGAATTGTGATTTAAGACGCTGACTGCACTGTTTATCGGAATGGCGGAGATGATGGCTGCCGCGACGGTCTCATGCAGCAAGATTGTACTTATCTTCGAGTTCTTGGCGAAACATGACTCGCATGCTGGCATCCGCTCAAGACGGGAACGGCGGAGGTGATGGCTGCCGCGACGGTCTCAGGCAGCAAGATTGTGCTTATCTTCGAGTTCTCGGTGGAACATGACTCGCATGCTGGCATCCGCTCAAGACGGGACGTCGACAACCGGTGGCTCACTAGCAGATGAGCCCGTCCTAGCGTAGTCCGTATTATTTCATGCGCCAGTGCACGTCGTCAGAGCTTGGGCTGCTCAGCTTAGGAGAAACACGGTGAGCCTTTAGTATTAATTACTCTGATTCACGTGATTCACGTGAACTTATGTGTGTTCTTTCTGGTAAAGGCATCGAGGGGTCGTGGCAGTGGTAGGGCTGAAACAGCGAGAAGGAAGTTAACAGGCTGTACTGTAATCGAGCTTGAGGGATCGAGCCACCATTGCGCCCAACTCGGTGAACACTGAGAGGTAGAGACATAAAACCCTAGTGAAAGCGGTAGGCAGAAATCATCGAATGTTTATGACGTGACATTCTCTTCATTCGTTCGTTCTTCCCAGCTTTACAAAAAAAAAAACGGAGCCCTTGCCTTATCTGGAAAACGGGAACAATTGAAGCATTCAGGCTGCGTGCCTGAGGTCCTACAGTTCTCTTTCTTTTTTGCCTTCTGCAATGCTCACTCCTGTTTTCTTCTTCCCCGCCGGAAATTGTACCTTCAACCACGTTCTTAGCAGCGTAACACTCTAATAAGGGCAACAAATGCCATGCGTTAATAGGGAGTTTTAGAATAGCGCACCTCTTGCCATACCCGGAACGGCTTTTCGCCGACAATCCCATGATCGAGAAAGTATGAATACCTCGGAAAACAGCCCCCACAAATGTGCATATGGCCGGCGCACCTTTGTGCACGGCATCTCTGTACCACCGCCGTGTGTCTGCATGCTCGCCGGTGTCGGTTGTTTCGCGTACGACGTCGCCACTGAAATCTGTGAGTTCACTCAAACACAGGTGTTGCCCTGATAATTCCCTCAACTTCGTTATTGTTCGGATAGACAACGATGGTTTGATTCTGGTTCCTGCGTTCTATCGACATGGAAACGCGAACGCGTCCAAGACCTAAGGCAACGAACTTGCATGTGTTGGCACCAAGCAACGTAAACGGTGCACCAGTCATGTGCCGGTGGTTACGCCCGTCACGTCGGATTTCGCTTCGCTTTATCGGTGAGCTGTTTTCGCTTGTGCGCACACACGGCTTGGCCATTCGTTGCGTTACAAATGACGGCAGCAATACGCTTGTCGTGCTGGGTGAGCTTATTTTGCACGTGTAGCACAGCATACATGAACGCCGTGAAGTCCGCGTCGTCGTACGCAAGCGCCAGTTTTACTTGGCGCGTTGTTTGTCATGATTGAAGCATTTTGTTTGGGGTCTGAATCGCAGCCTTAATTACGTGCGGTCGTTTAGAACTCGTGTAGCACTCACGGGCTACGTTCTGAAGCAATGCGAAACGCGTATGCGCTTTTATTTTCGTCTTCACATTGTCACACCCCTTACAACTTTTTCCTTGTTGCATTTCGGAATATGTCGCATGCAATGAATTTTGGGATACACTATTTATTCTGTGAAATTGAAGAAAACGGCAAAATGAAACTGCGATAAAAACAGCTCATGTCGCTTATTCTTTCGTAATCAGCTTGAGCTAATTTTTCTTTACTTGGGTTCGTTGAGAATTTCGGTGCTTTTTCCGGTAAAATAATAAAAAGAAGCGAAGCTTCCACTGAACCGCAGCAAGCCTTTACACGGCGAAAGTGAACGATTCTGAACCTGTTTTATTTTAGGTTATATAGCTGGGGGATGCAGGTTGTTTCTAGCTTGCTGCAAAGACGTTGCGTGGATTTAGTTAAGTGATGTTATTATACTTTCCTTCTCATAGCAGGGAGGTGCGTGTTAAACCACAGACAGATGTCCAAACTCCTGAGAGAGGACCTCGCACTGAAACCAAGCGTTCGCACGTTTCGTAGATCTATGAGCACGTCAGCGTTGTCGTAGGTTTTTCATCGCTTCGGAGTTCCTGCGGCTGCCGTTGCCTTTCCCGTTTTCTAGTGATTCTCTTTGTACGTACTCAGGGTGTTCGGCTCGTTGTCATTACTGCACAGCCATTTCTGTTCATTGTTACGCGTTTATGACGACGATAGTTTCCTGACGGGCAGCACAGTGGCACATATCTGCTAAAAGGACACCAAAGTGAAACAATGAATCGACATAGATTCATGAATTGTACTCTTAAAACTCTACAATGTTGTTATTTTCAGCAATGTATTGTGAAGTAGCAATTTACACGCCTTTGATACACCTTGAAGGCTTGGGGAACCAGCAACATCCGAGGAACACAGAACAAATCTCAAGATGGGTACCCACCGTGATGAAGAACACAGTGCGATAATGATAACGTGCAGGCGACGAAGCGTCTGATAAATGCCCACACTGAATGCCCCACGTGGGTGCGTGTGGCCATCCTAGGCACAACTTAGAGGTGTGGAAATCGCCTGAGGCATGAACTATCTTGGAACCACGACGGCGCCGGTCAATCGCAGCAGCAACAGGTTCGACGGGATAATTAACGGGATAAGTGTGCTCCAAGACTGTGCATGGGCCGAGGAAAAGAAACCGCAATGTGCCCCACAAGCCATGTTTATATACCTCCCTTTATGCTGTCGTCTGTTGCGCATTACCATGTTATAAGACAAACCAGGAGTGCAAACTGGTGTCCGGAGTATGCTGTAAGAACACAGCACTATGAGGTGTCTCGTGCAGACTATTGCGGTGTTCATGTCTTGCCTCGGTTTCAACTCTGGCGATTTGGCGAGAGTGGAGGAGTCGGGGCACGTATTGTTCGCAGGAGAATGCAAAATGGAGAAAAAGGGGTGGTCAAAAGAAGGAGACGTCAAGAAGAGAAGCTAGTGATCGGCCATATCTTGATTATTAATAGAGGAGAAACTCAAGGTCAATGTTTCACTTTAAAACTTTTTACTGAAGTCTCCGCGCGGGACGTGATGGTTATCAAAGAGTATTTTACGTATTTTGGTTGCGTTGGTTCTGTGAAGTTTCCTAAAATCTGGTATGTATGTCTATGGTCTCCTTACAGTACAATGCAATGTGTTTTTACCAATTAGCAACTACATATGACCCAGCAGACACTTTCAAAATCAATGAAGTTACGGTGTTTGGTACTGAAACGTCGAGATGGCGTCGCCACACACATTTTTTTTCGCACGTTTTCTTACTTACCAAGCGCTTTGTCGCGATAATAGTGGTGTGTACGGTATAGTCAATTCCTAATTAACTTGTGCGGCATAAATTGTTGTTCCATTTAGTGTCTCTTTAAGATGACTACAGTTTTCTTATTCATTGTTGGTTTAACAATGGAGTAGCGGGATTTACGTGGGCCGCAGAAACTACGGTTAGCTTCAACTGCTTCGCTGTTCGAAGGTTGTTGTTCCCGAGTTTGTTACGTCTGCATAAGCGACACGCACAAACCGAACGTTTATAGCTACCTGCCACGGTGGTGCTTGAGGCTAGTGTACGTAGATTTGGTGTCGCGTTATTGAACCCGAGAAGGTAGAAGTTTCCGGAGCTCTCCACTATGGCATCCCTCATAGTCGTATCGTTTTTTTTGGGGGGGGGGGAACATTAACACCAAAGAATTATAATTGAAACATTATTTCTTGCACTACCCCTCAGATTTCGTAGTTGAAAAAAAAATGAATGCCCAAGTGGAAACTAGATTTGAAATCATTGCTTTCAAACCAAAGGAAGGCTAAACCAGCCATATAAGCTGTCCGAAGGCAAAGTTTCCGGTGTGACCAGCCACTCTGCTGCAGTGCAGTATAGCTCTGCCGCAGGGCCCTATACGGGAGTTTCCGCTCTTCACATATGTTTCTAGGAAGACCAATGTTTGCTTTTACTTTCACACTGTTGTCTAAATAGTGGTACATACAAGGCTATTATTACCATGTGCCTGTTTTCATCGTTACCTGAATGTGGAAAAGCTTCTTTAAGGGACAGGAGCGTGTGCACACAGAAAAAAAAAAACAAAAATTAAGTTACGCAGGTTGCCACAAACTCTTGATGAGCTGTGCTCTGACCACATTGGTATGCTACCACGTCGTTCTTGTCGCCAACTAATATAAGATAACTTGGGAAAGCTTTTTTGATTACTTTCTGTATACTATATCATGTATGCGCATATAGCGTGGAAAAAATAATTGAAGTGGCTTGGCTATCCGGCAGTTTCATCTCCAACGCCAGTTACACGTATGTTGACGCGTGTGTTTGTGTTCGTGCGCGTATGTATGCCCATGCAATATTAAAAAAAAAAAGAACATTCTGGGTGGGTTGTGATCCCCCGTTCATCCTGACAAGCCAATGTGTGTTCAGCACCCACCATCGGCGAGTGATGTCTCCATCCGGAATGAACTCATTTTTTCCCTTTAATTATACTTGTCCAACTTCAGTTAAGAACTGCAAATAATTCACTCGTACATTTCCTTTACTTACTTAGTTGTTTTCATAGGTGAATCGTAATTTTTTTTTCCTTTTACAGCGCTGAAAGAGATCATGCACGAACTACAGCAAACCGTTTTATTGCGTGGATAAGGACTAGCACATACTTCGTTTTCTGCCGTCTTGTCTTACTGCATACTCCACTCGTGGGAGCGTGCCCCTTACTAGAGGGATATAGACGGAGAAAGGTGAGAGCCTCGAGGTTGCGCCCAGGGCGTCGAGAGTAGACCACCGCTTCCTCTCCTGCGACTCGACGTCGAAAAGGGTGCGGCTGCGCTTCTGCGATATGCTGTGCGCATTCCCGTAAGATGGGCCCTTTCAGGGACGATTTTTTCCTCGACCACCGGCTCCCTCGACTCACTTTCCCTGGCGCTGCGCCGCGACATCGGGGCCACCCTATGTGGCCTCCCATCTTTGCCTCGCCTCGCGAGGGCGAGGCCCGGCGGAAGTTGCCTCGCGTGCCGACCTTTTCCCGAGTCGTCTTCAGGACCTGACTCTGATGTGCTCGACGCTGACTCGGCCCCCTGGGAAGCTTCATCACTGTTCAAGCTCGACGCCTCGGACACGTCTTCTTCGGCCGAGCCCAGTGATAACTTTTCGTCGCGAGCGCTTATCGGACTCTCTGTCGAGTACGCATGTACCATGCCAGGAGGAAGTGTCGGCGTCGACATGTCGGAAAGCTGTCTCGGCTTGTACGTATTGGGCGAGTCATCCGCGCGTCGTCCTAAGGGCACTGGCAGCTGCGCCTGAGTTGGCTGTGAAAGTGAGCCTTGCGCGGAACTTGCACTGGGAGGAAGCGATGATGGTATGCCAGACACCAAGGAACTCGCAGGTGGTTGAGCTGAAGAGAATCCAGGCATCACGCCACTTACTAAAGGTCCAGTTTGTCCCGTTGATGGCATGGCAGATACTGTTTTCATTCCTGCAGGGGACATTTCAGAAGCACTTGTTTCCTTCAATCCCGAAGGGGGTCCTGAAGGAACGTTAGGATTTTGTCCTTTGGCTGCGAACAAGAATGTTGGAGGGTTCTGAACAGGCAGGTTTGGTAAGTTCGATAGCGAGGGAAAGCGATCTTCATTAGAAAATTGTAGACCTGCCGTTGGGCCTGCACCCAACATAACTGGGAACTGCTTAGGAAGCTGAAGCTGGGGCGATGGCTTCGAAGTGCTTAATGGCCATCGAGGAAAACCCGTAAGGTCACCCATCGGAGGTGGCATGGGTACCTTCATGGCACTTGGAGGAGTGGGAGCTTTTACAGGTTTCTTTACTGCAACATTGGTGACGGAGCTTTGCCGATGGACGCTGCTTTTCGGCATTCCTACCAGCGGACCGTAAGGGTCGGGAAGAAGGTAGCCGACGAAGAAAAGATTCTTCTTCTGTGGCACCTTTAGCGTGCTGTTCACTAGTGTCACAGAAGCACCGTTCCTTTTGCGCATGATGATCAGTCTGACTTCGGTGTCTTGGGGCGTTAGCATTGTAGCCGAACGGCCGCTTTCTTTTGGGCTGTGAGAACAAGACCGGAGAAAAACAAAAAGTAGGGTTACTTCACTCACATTTAGAACAAAAAGCAGCTAATTAAAGGACACACATCAGGTACGCCATAGTTTATTGCTCTTCAGCATGTCTGAACAGCGAAAGTAATGACTCATTCGTGTTTATACATTTATGTTGAAATATTATTTAGGTAATTTCACTCTTTAGGCGCAAATCCGTCACGTATTTAGGTACCTTACGTTTGAACTAGTATTATGTCATTGTTTCTGCGGCCCCGCCGCAGTGGTCTAGTGGCTAAGGTACTCGGCTGCTGACCCGCAGGTCGCGGGATCGAATCCCGGCTGCGGCAGCTGCATTTCCGATGGAGGCGGAAATGTTGTAGGCCCGTGTGCTCAGATTTGGGTGCACGTTAAAGAACTCCAGGTGGTCAAAATTTCCGGAGCCCTCCACTACGGCGTCTCTCATAATCATAGCGTGGTTTTGGGACGTTAAACCCCACAAATCAATCAATCATTGTTTCTGCGCGAGCATCAGGAAAAAAGACGCATGTCTCAACGTTTGCGCTATTAATTATTGTTGCGATGTTTCCGGGCTGTATGTCTGGTTATATCGGTTGGCTGCATACCTGTTCTAAGGATGACGTAATTGATCACTCGGCTCTTCAATTCCTCGTTACTTTAGCTGGCTTTAACGTCGGTTGAGGGTGTTTAAAGATAATGAATGTGGTGTACGATGCCAGCGGCTGATGGTCTCCTGCCACGCTGCGCTAGAGTACACTGGCCTGAAGAAAAGGTAAGAGCAATGCTTGAAAGCGAAAGGAACCCTCTCCTCGGTAGTCACTCCGCAGAACTGACGTCACAAGAACCAGCGAAGCGAAACACCACACCATTCAAACAGCTCAGTCATGACGAGCCGGGTTGAAGGGCAAGAAGCGTGACATCGCGGAAGTGTTACTAACTGATGGTTTGCTTTGGTGTTTCCCGCTAAGTGCCCTTGCACAAGAGTACCATGAACTACTTAAACACCCTTAAGCAAACCTTATAGTATGGCGCATACTTCACATGACCATGTATGGTTCCTGAGAGCTCCTGTGAAGCTAACGTACAATGTAAGACAACGTGCAATTATGAGGCATTATCTCCTATGCATGTGGCAGTGTGCCATTTAAAAGTTTTAAAGGGCATTATTTTGGCTAATTAGGAGCGCCCTAGAGTTAATTTTCTCGATTTCTTTATTTCTGAAATACGCACTGATACTTTTTTTTGCTGAGATCATGAAAATGTAGTCCACATGAAGCAATAATTGACTATGAAGAAGTTGATTGAGTGAGAAATTGTCGGTGATGGGAAAGGGGGGGGGGGCATCGTGCAATGCTTCCTTTCGTGCATGAATAAAAAAAAAAGGGAGCTTATGAAAGGCTCGTTTTTTTTCGTTGTTAGACAAAACGCTAATCAGAACAAACAGACAAAAAAGGCAAGTACTTCAGGGGTTGTTATTATTTATTATATATGTAAATCTGAAAGAAGTAAGGTTTACGAAAAGGTAGCTTGCCGCTCGCAAGGACCAAACCTGCGATTAGTGAATTACGCGTCTGGTGCTTTCGTGCTCGTATTTTAATGCATGTCTACCTTTTCTCTGCTAAAGATATATAAAAGAAGATGACGTTCTGATCCGCCGTAGCAGCTTCAAGCCGATGTTCTTTTGATATTGCTACCGTGGCACTAGGGCCCAAACATGAGGCAGATAATTCCACTTCGGGTCTGGCAAGTGGGAGGTTAGAATATCTACTGAAACGCAAAACATGATGATAGGGCGGATTGATGAAGTTTATTTAGGTTCAATAGGTCGTTCACGGCTTTACTTTTAGCTGGTTTTCCTTCGCTTAAGACTTCTTTATGGTCCATTTTCTCCGGAGACGTGAAAAAGGCACACGTTCATTGGGTCAGTGGGGTGATACTTGGACACCTTTGCCGTTTTTTTTTTTGTTGAAGGATATACTGCGTTTTCCAAGTGTGATGATGATTTGTGTGCGATATTCAAACAACGAATGCTTTCGGTGTGTGCAAATTGTGGGTTCATTGCTCTTATGGAAGTAACAAAGAGACTGATCGAAATATTTTTTCGTAGCTACCATTGGATGTTGCCTTGACGTGGTAATCTGAATGGTCAAGTAGACACTCAAGTTTCGATGCCCAACAGGTGGTTGGCCCATATGAAATTGTTCATATGAGCGCGTGAGTGTTTTCACAATTTGATAGTGCAACTGTGTTTCTATATTGAAGTAATGTGCCATGCTTTCGTTTATTAAGGTTTTATTCAGCGTTTGGAATGCCTGGACTTATTGGTTAAAAGTGTCACAAGAGGGAGGGGACATAGATCAAGTCAAAGTGTGTGATGGCTGTAGTGGTGTTCATCTGTGCGCGTCTTCGAGGACAAACGATACAAAAGACTGATGAAAATATTTTTTGCGTAGCTAGCATTGGATGTTGCCTTGACGTTCGACAGACCACGATGTGCACTAATGTAATAATTTCGTTTTTTTCACGGCAGATTAATACCGGAGTTTGAGCTGGCACATTTGGTGGTCTAGTAGAACTGTGGCTCGGTAGCGGACGGCTGGAGTAGCTTTGGCTTTGATCGTGGAGTTCTCTTGTAGTGTGTGGCAACTTCGAGAACTGTAGGCATTATTAGCAACTCCGAAGGCAAGAACATCTCAGTACCGCAGTGTCCAAGTCTGTTCTCTTGCTCTTGCGTGAAGGAATGAACAGCGCACATAATGAACGTCCAGCCTCTGTAGGTACCACCTTTCTTTAATTGTCATCATTTTCATCAGCATGACTACGCCCACTGTAGTTCAAGGGCTTCTCTCATTTTTCGCCAAATGATCCGGCCCTGTACTTGCTGCGGCCACGTTATGCCTGCAAACTTGATTTTACTACTTAAAATAATTATAATTATTATTTATTATTTAGTATGTGTCTCAGAATTTTTGTACTTTGTTGTCGAACGTCAGGCCCGCCGCAGTGGTCTAGTGGCTAAGGTACTCGGCTGCTGACCTGCAGCTCGCGAAATCGAATCCCGGCTGTGGCGGCTGCATTTCCGATGGAGGCGGAAACGTTGTAGGCCCGTGTGCTCAGATTTGGGTGCGCGTTAAAGAACCCCAGGTGGTCATAATTTCCGGAGCCCTCCACTGCGGCATCTCTCATAATCATATGGTGGTTTTGGGACGTTAAACCCCACATATCAATCAACGCGTCGAACGACAATACTCTATGGCTTAACTGGCTTCAAACGTTTTGTGCCTTTCTATTCACTAGAGAAATGGCACTAAAATTGAACATAGCACTGGATGATTAAGATAAACGTTGCCCGGTTGTTGAACTACATCATGGTTTAACGAAAGGAACGGTCCCACCACCACTATACGAGTATATTGCTCACTCGTAGCTTACTACAAACACGGTCAGCTGACGGCAATGCAGTTACCTGGTGCACGCGATCCGGCAGTCTTCCATCGAAGCGAAGTGGTTGACGGTCCGCTGGCAGAAGCCCTTCTGCGGCATGCAGGCGTGCTTGTACGGGTTGTACGAAAAGTAGAGGCTCATGCATGACACGGACTGCAGAGACGTGTCTGGCACGCACACCGTCTTCAAGCAGCGGTTCCATCCTTCATTAAGGCAAGAAAAAAAGTTGGTGCTTTGGTTATAAATGAAATAGAGTAATGCACAGCCACGTATTGCAACGACGAAACACTAAAAGCAAGATTCAGTAGAGTTGTCTGCAAGGAGAATCGGATATTTTTTCAGATCATTTTAAACCTTCAGCACCTTGCTTATATGGCATCTTAGATGTACCCTCTAGCCGCTTAATTTTTGAGGACTGTGTATACTTTCGCAGTTTAGACTGCCGTTATGCTTGTCCATCTTACACATGGCTCATACAGCTATTGATAGCACTGTAATTGATACGTATTGAAAAATAGGCATCAGGTCCAGAATCCTGCATAGTTTATCAATTATACTCGTTAGAGGAATTTATCTTGAAGACGCTACGTTCAACATAGGCAAGCACAGATGTGTTTCCCTGTATTAGTGATGATATAGATGTGGAAGGCTTAGTGTTCTGTTGTGACAAACTTTAATAAGTTTGATGCAGGTGTCGCCGTAGTTTCCGATAGTATTTTTTCCTGAGAAACGTGCTGGTTACTTCATCGCCACAAGAATGATGTCTCCAATGCTCTGTGCAACTTCTCTCGCAGGCATAGCTTTGAGTGCTACTTCTTGTGCTATAGCATGCTGAGCAGAGATTGCACATTGACATAGTTTGATTTGGTGCGGTTGACAGTAGTTCATCTTTCTCCGAAATAAAAACGGCTGCGTACGTTGTTCGTGCATACTACTCGGTAGTCAAATTGTTATCTTTTTGTACATAAATTGGGCTGCTTTGCTGCACGATGAAATATATATTTGCTTGCCTTCGTTGATCCAGTGGTCAATAAATACAAATGCATGCTGCTGAAACCGGTCCGCATTCATATATCAAGTTGTTTATGGCAATAGACAAACTACCGGGAAGAAAAAATTACACTATCGTCAAAAGGCGAACTGCTGGTTGTGACATTGACCGACAAAAATAAGTATACAAAGTAGATTTACCGGGCTGGTATGCTACACTAAATGTTCTTGTACTAATTACATCAAGTAGCATTGTATCATGAGCACATGCATGAACAAATCTGAGTTGATGGCTGTCATTACTGATTTTTAGAACGTTGTCATAATGAATGGTGCGAACGGAAGTGAGCAAACGCACCGCGTTGTCTCTGACTTTCAGGAAGTAACGCGAGCTGGTGCATCCGCGTAGAAACGGGTGTACAAGGCAACTGGCTATAAGCTGCCACTCAACTTAAGGTATTTATTTTGTTATTATTGCTATTGGAGACTTACACAAATATTTGATTGCACAAATGTGATAAGGTGGGAGCAGCTGTACAACTATACCACTAAAGGGCACGAAAACTTGCCTTCTCTTTGAGAATAATAGACCGCGATATCAAGCAGCTGAGTACGTGTTGTCTTTTTGAAGAAGAGGAACATGTCTCCAGTTAAACTCTAAAACTTTTGTGTTTGGAAGCTTTTCATTCTGTTTCAAATACGAACGGATTACCGTCGATAATTGATCATGTGAAGGTTGCACGAGGCTAAATACTCACTTCTTAGCAGAACGGCTGACTTCGTCGCGATGCTCTTGGCTTTCTGAAAGAGCTGGGCGAAGGCAGCTCCACCACCTTCACCACTTTGCCTGAAAACTTTGTAGAAGAAAGGCGCATTTTACTCCTGAAAGTCTCCCCCGGTGCAGGTGTCAACTTAATTGTGTCATAATGTGTGATTATGGGTGAAGTGTGAAGCTCACGGAGCAGATGATCGCGTAATAAAGGGCTCTAGTGGAACCTGAAAATGCGAGTGAAAGGTGGCAAATGAATGTGCTGTTTTATATTTTCCTATCATATCATCACCCATAACATAGTCATCCCCCAGAACCTGGGAGTAGCATGTCAGACGAAATGCAAGACAAACATATTCAGCTCATCAGTGAAGTATTTATCTCTCTCTCCTCTGAGAAATACGAAGTACACCAAAGATGCGTCTTCAAAGAAGTGAAGCAAAAAACAAGAAAAGGAGGTGTCTACGTTACGAATGTTCTTTAGAGTAGGTGGCAGTCGATCTGAATGACTGGTATGTTAAATAAAAACGTGGTTACCCCTCCCCCTTTTTTTTAGGAATCAGCATAACACGAAAGTGAAACGCGTACTAGCAGAGGTGGTTGAGCGTTCGTTGAGCGTTATTTCGCCACAATGGTAAACGAAGGAATGCTAGAGCAACAAATTGCAACGTCACGCGAAGAACAGAAAGCAGCTCGAAACTTGCAGCGCGCACCTCAGGCATAGAGAAAGCACGAAACGAGCATACCCAGATCGAGGGCGGACAAACAGTTGTCACAGCTCGACTGTTAAAGTGCGCTTCTCAAAAAGAAATAAAGACGCATGAAATCAACGCAATTGTATACACAGGATGAGCGCGAACAACTGTCACAATTCTTACTTCGTGTGTTAGCCGCGCGCTCCTTACGTAAACGCGGCCATGGCATCGAGCGAAGTGACGTTCGTGCTCTCTTCAACTACTGCAACTTCAAAGCAAACTTGCGGTGGAAGCACAAGAGATACAAAGCGTTCGAATCCCGATATACGCACACACGCGAGTGAACCACCACGCTAGAGGAGAACCATATGCACTTTGACAACGACATGAGGAGGCACGTGCGGTGGTGGGGCACGATGACATTGAGAGCACGCGCCCAACGCGCGCCTTCGTACCATCTCACTGCTGATGACAAAAACACGCTGAAGTTTCTGAGGACTGAGGACCGCCAGTGGTACATGGTGTATATAAATGGCTCGTCGTTAATAAGCTGTAGGAGGCTTGCTGTGTGGCTGAGTGGTCAGCGTCGCATTTTGAAGAGCGTGAGTTCGCTGGTGTCGACCGACGCCCCGCTGATGAAATATTTATTTTCGTTTCTTTTTCTTGCCAATCTGTTAGTATATATTTTCCATCGTCATATTACATCCGTGTCTGATTTACGTCAGAGGAGCCGTGGTGGACCCCGACTTAAAACACTTTCGTGAAAAAAAAAAAGTCGGCACTTCAGTGGGAAGCTACCCTTACGGCCGGAAATTTCGTGTACTTTACTCCTTTACATGGCTGTGCCTATCCTGTCAATGTGATTTGTGGCGTGAAAAGATGTTGAATTTCATTCGATATTAGTCTCATTTGTTATAAACGAATGGTAATCGCGCTCTTCACAAAGACGCGAGGTGTCGCTACAGGCATCTGTCATAGTGAAGCAATAGATAAAATACCATGTTTTCGCAGGCGTCCCAGGTTGTTACGATGATACTTATGACAATGAAACCTCATTTGAACAAACCTAAAGAGGCCCCACAAAAAATGCGTTAAAGTGAAATTTCTCCGAACTAAAATAATCATGTTGCACGTAGTTATCAGGTACTGAAGGAAACATCAGTTGTTGAAATGAAATTCATTTGCAATGGTGCTTATTGGAATGTGGATTCGATTATTTAGCATGCTTCGAAAATGAAGTAATCGTCTGTAGCATTTGTACACTTAAGACAGCAATGGTCATGTATTGAATCACTATTTCTAAGCTCTCACAAAGTGCCGGGACAATTCCCTGTTGGACAGCGTATGACTTCACTTTTTTTTCAAGTGTTTCTTTTTAGCTGAAAACCTTGGCGCTTTCTCTACGAGGGTCACTTCTTCCTCTTCCTTTCATTTTTCCTGAGGTAGGACACTCGATACCATTCACTCTGTGGACAGAGAGTCACATGTCTCAGCGAGGAATTCACAGGGGACATAGTCTTCAAAACGCAAAGCGCTGTCAGTACCCAGTGTTTCAGACAACTGAAATGCGCTGTGCACTAAATTTTATAAACTGAAAATCGTTAGTGCTGGATCTAATGGCCCGTCGGAGGGTCCGGGGATTTAAAGAAGGTTAGTTCAACATAATAGTTCACTTTACTGACGTTCGTTCAAGTTTTACAGTATAGCAGTAACATATAGAGGTATAGCATGTGCACGTACCACTGCTGCTGGCTCTCTCCGATGTAAATTTGCCCTGATTAGATCATTATTTATCTTAATTGGGTTTAGCTCCGTCATATTCAGCTGGAATTCACTGTTTCGACTCCTTCCTGTAGTCTTTGTACCATTAAGCTAATAACAATCATATGTAGGTGCGCAGTTACCATCACAGAGCGATTAGAAAGAAAGTGAAGGGCTTGACTTTGGTAAACGCTGAACAACCTAACCTTTGTAATGGCAAAACTGCATTTTGAATGAATTAGTGTCAGCTTGACATTTAGGCCGCACACACTAATCGCTATTCTTTCAAAATATTTCTGAATGTTGCGTGACACTGACTTGAGTCGCTTACCATCTTAGTGTAATGCGAAAATGCAACAGTGTATACATAAGCCTCTACGAGTAGCTTAGAAGTGTGGCAGCTTGTCCTAGTTGGTATGGCAAGACGCCGACAAAGAGACAAGAAGAACATGAAAGACACGTGTCCTTCGTGTCCTTCTTGTCTCTTTGTCGTCGTTCTTTTCTAGCGCTATATCTATCGTCTACGAGTAGCTCTTACGTATAGTGCATTCTCAATGATCCGGAGACCACTCAGCATGCGGTCCGGATTGGACACGCAATGATTGACTAATCAGATATTAACAGAGCCTACAAAAAAAGTAAGACAATCTTTCACTAAAGGTAGCCATAAGCAACATGCGAATCGTCGCATGAGTCGACCTAGTTCTGCTTATATCACGGGTACCGTGTCCGATGTTAACGCGTCCTTGCGAGTGGAGCATGCCATGAATTCACTGTAGTTTTTGTCGCTGTTACTCGTCCCGAACGCTTGTTTGAACATGCCACGCTGGTTCTTCGCCACGCCACTTGGAAGCACGTGAGCTCATCGCGCGTCTGCGGAATCTCGTTCCCCGACGCCATCACGTGACTGGTCAGAGAGTGTAAGGGAGAGGGGCCACACAGGGCGGGCCAGTGCATTCTGACCACAGCGTCTTACCACTGCGTCTTACCCATCCCCTCACACAGGACCGAACGTGCTAGCACGAGGGCGCATTCTGGCACAGTTTTGGCCAGCTGTTGTGCATGTGCAGTACGAAGCACACCGGATCGAGCTCGACCATAAGCTTCTTCACATCTATAAGTGCTTTGAAAGGCGTCTACGTAGATTTTCTGCGCCACCACAGCTATTTAGGATTCACGACTGAATCAAAGGCGCACTAAGTAGTATACGTACGGTTATTCCAAGCTGTGAGCGCTGCCTGATCTTTCTGAGGTACACTGACGGCAGCGATTGGCTCTCCCACGCAAGACGCCATGTGGGTGAAAAATGGCTCTTCCGACGCCAGACTTGAGCTCCATGTGCCGGCAAAAACGAGACATGAGGAGACGAGGAAGGCGCTTGGATTCATTCCTGCAACAGTCGATGAGACGCGACATTTTACGGGTCCGTAGCGGTACACTGCGGTGGAAGAAAGATACGAAAAAAAAATCACTGAAAGTGGTCGCAAGCCAGACAGCGCAAGCCAGACAGATATACCAGCGCAAAAAGACCAGGCCAAACTCTTAAGAAGGAACACACACTCACACAGTGCTGATGCGGAGACCAAGCACCAGCATTGTGTGTGTTCCATCTCAAGTGTTTTGTTTTTTTGCTTTGGTAAATATATCAATCACGAAACAAATTGCCTAAGCTGCAGTTTCAGGAATGGTGCCTACATATATATTATGTCTTGTATGTAAAGGGCTGGTGCCGCACTTTCTCATGAAAGGTGTATATATACTTTAAAACAAACCGCAAAGTTAAAGAATGCCTCTCACCGTCAAATCACAACAATCAAAGTATGTCTAACGCTAAAGTTATTATACGGCATTGAAATAAATGACTTCACTCGGAGAGTTTTCTTGAAGTCAAATCAACACATGCAATGTTGTCGCAGTGCCACCAGCATCAACTTATTTGCTTTTCGACGTGCGAATCTCCATAATACACTTTAGATTCATGACACCAACCTAACCGTCTTTATTTTATTCAAGGTATGGTGCCACGTCAGGGTTACGGGATGTGGTCATCAAATAAGGTTTTCTGACCTTACAACTAGCAGTTTTGTTTCTAGGCAGCGGTTATGTATCACCACAAATGCAAGCATGATGATGTCATTCATGTAATGGTCTGTACAATCGAGAGAGCATCTATACAACAGCCTTATTTAGTCATATCAGAAGCGCTTCATCTGTACTTACCTCACTCTGCCGGGCGCTGATGCAACAGAACTTAAAACGCGCCAGCTGTACCACTTAAGTGTGAAACGAAGATGTAACGAAACACAAAATTGTACAGAAAGTGAACACTAGCGAAAAAAAAAAACGCCACGGAGAACCAATCAGAATCCTTTGCTGCGGCGAGGTGGGGGCATCCTCCCTTTTTTTACATTTCTCTCGAAGACCCCTCGCTCGTACGCTTGGCTTTTGAATACGGCGCGCTCACTGGCCGTTTCCCAATGGTCGTAGTGAATGGACGCAACCACGTAAACTATAAGCGGCCCGGGAGAAACGTTCGGGAAGCTGCGGAACGCGCACTCACGCATTGAGACTGCCGCTTTCACCGAGTGTGGCACTGATGCTCTGGGCGCTTGCTTGTCTAGTGACGTGTGCCTCTTGACAGCATGCCGAGGGGCTGGCTGACAGGATCGCGGCTTAGGGCTCACACAAATCGTTCGCCTGAAACCGGCCACCCTTCTTACGCCGGACACAACGATGCGTAGATGCGAAAAAGAGCTCGGTGATACCAGTTGGGTTTTCCATGCCTCTTCTTTGGAGATGGTTTATCACTTCTCGATACGGAAGCGATGTAACAGCAGCGCCACCTGACGTAGGGAGGAAGCAGCACACGCCGAAAAAGGCGCTTACAGTTTTCCCTGTACAAGGGTAATCTTTAATGCGTTTAGATGTATCCAGCTAAATACAAGTGGGGCGCGGATTGGTCATGTTTGTGTGGGCAGTCGGATACATATTATCGAGGTGTTGAGTCTTCAATTGAGAATTCTTGTAGATAATTTGCGATGCACTTGTGAATTACGAATAGGCTCGGGTGGAGTTTAGCGTCGTTGAGAGTAACTTCGGTTCACCGATTGCGTCAAACTTCTGGGGAGGGACAGGTGGGAGACATTGGCGTAGCCGAGGGGTTGGGAGGCTAACTTTAAAACTGTCTTGAGAAAATTTTCAGTTTTATGTGTGACGTTTGTAGGTATGCATGAACCCGTTCAGACCCATACCCAAACATAGGTGGAAAATAGGTGTACTTCTCCCTCCTGCCTTCCATGAAAACATTCTGGCTTCACATTGATGCATGAAGTCTTGCAGTTGGTGCAGGTGAACACTCTGCTCACATTTAAAGGTGAAGACACTTAGCATGACACCGAAGGTTGTGAGGGTGAACACTGCTCAGATTTAAAGGTCAAGACTCAATCGTGACACTGACATGGACGCAATTACATTAGAGTAACGTACTGCGGTCTTACGTTGCATTTATTTGTCACGCTAACAGGTGTTTTCGCAAAGACGTCGTTGCATTGCCAGTGATTACAAGCTGAAAATTCGTAACGCATTGCTGTGGCCAACAGGTTGCACCGCGTTCGCTTTGGCGACAATGCGGCTTGTGAGGCTTCCCGAGTCTAACAGCTGTGTGCGTTTGCGGTATAGGCGGCGTCTCGTCTGCCCGCAGCAAATCACGGAATCGGCTGCGTCGTGACCGCTACGCGTGTACGAAGCTCGCAATGAATCTCCCGCCTTACGACAAGGAACGCTGACGATCGTTTGCGGACTAAAAGCCCGAGCCGAGACGGCCCATCGGTAAGGGATAGTCTGTATAGGTCCGTACAGGTCGGCGAGCGTGTTTATTTTGCCGCTAACACGGAGCTCCACGAAGGGCTACCAAGGAGCCGCGGTTTCTTTGAGCGCCGTCGACTCCTCAGCTGGTAGGCTTTCTACCCACGTCAAGATTCGAGACTTGTTTCCTTGCTAAGAGGTGTCTCGATGAAAGACCTTTCTTTCAGCCTAAAAGTTCGAAGAGCTTGTCAGCTGTGTTTGGCGTATGGGGAATCCCTTCAGAGGAACTTGCCGTTGCTTTGAAATTGAAGCCAGCGTGGGTAGTTTTTAGTAGAAACTCGAACTTTTTTTTAAGTTCCGCTTGATGCGTTCCCTGCATTTAAGCAATTCTCTGACATCGCAAAGAACGGTGTCTGTTCTGAGAATTTCGAGGCATCAACCAGTTACCTTCAAAGCTGCAGACCAACGTCTGCAGTCATGGTCTATAGAAATAATTAAAGAAAATCTTCAGAGGTAACCAAGGGGTTGGAGTTTCAGTCAATAGTCGTGACTGAGCCTAATGAGACTTCGTACATGTCGTTTGCACGTATATTCAACCAGCATCGGCACGCCAGAGCTGCTGCCTGGTATCTATTGGCAAAATAAGTTACAAGCTTTGCTTGCAGCATAATGCTCTACCATTACGGTACTTTAACACTTGGTTCAAAGGCTGTTGCTTCAAGTCCAAGGATGCCACCAAGGGCGTCAAGTTCACCTCATTTTGGCAGAGATATGATGATTCTATTTTATATATGCTTGAGTTCGCTTATGATTTCCGTTTTTGAAAAACTCAATTCTTGCGGTATATTTCTGAAACGTGGACCGAGTACTATCAGTGCCTATATAGGACTCATTAAATGAAGATATGTGCATTGTATATCTTAACTCTCTTGTGTACATGGTTAACATTCACATGTAAAAAAAACAACAAGATGTACCAAACACTTTGCCTATTTCATGTACACTTCACGCTCAATTGCAATAAAATTCGGCAGTGAGTAGCCATGTGTTTTATCACAGGACAGTGTGGTATTGTCGTCCTCAACAAAGCTATTCGCATTTGAGGAAGAGTAATTGTTTTGTTCTGTTAGAGAACCCCAGGTGGTCGAAACTTCCGGAGCCCTCCACTACGGCGTCTTTCATAATCATTTGGTGGTTTTGGGGCGTTAAACCCCACATATCGATCAATTGTTTTGTTCTGAATAATAATGGCTACAGAAAACCATGCTCAGATAACTCTATATGCAAAACACTCGAAACGATAATTAACTCAATAAAGAAAATGTTAAGTTCGAGATATTGCTTGCGGTTCTTGCGCGCTCCAACCCGGCCCCGCAGTTCGTAATCCCGTTCTGATATTTTTTCTTTTTCACTGCTAAAATAAGCGTTTTCATACCTGTCGTATCCAGCGTCGTTGAGGGGCCCGTTATACCGCAGTTCCACAGCCAAAAAGCAAAACAAACACAAATCAAGAATATCTCAGCAGTACTCGCGGTAAACTCCTTCGACTTCGCGTTCCTTCTCCTGGGGCCCGCGGAGTGCACTCGCACACAAAGCATTCTGCTTTCTTTCGTGACTTCAGTGCCATAAAATACGCCCGACCATGAGCGTGTTAACCTAAATATTTCTCTTCTCGCGCTATTGCCTCCACTTTCACGATGTCCTTTCCGTTTCTGCTTTTTCTCCGCGCGACACTCTCCGTAAGGCGTCCGCTTAATAAGGAAACCGGCGTGTCGTCTAACGAACCGAGTCTGGGGAAACACGCTTGGTACGTCTTGTATCGTTCTCGACTTCTACTGTTCCCTACACTCCCATTCCGTACTTTCATACATTCATTTGCTTTTGTCGCAGCCTCACGCCAAAGCTGCTTCCAACAACGAGGGACCTTTTTTGTTTTTCGCGTTACCCGTTAATGTCAACGCCACCGTACGGCGTATATTTATGTTTTCACAAGGTACTCCGAAACTCGTACTCGCCGTGGATTTGTTTGGCTTTACCTTGATAGAAGCCGTCTCACAAAGACTGTTATTCGTTTAATTCACCAGACAGACATAACAGAAATAACTTTTGAATTTGGGTTACGCAGACACTTTTTACGCTCTATGCACGCGTCGGTTTTTTTTTAACCGTGGGGATGTTTAAGCAGGGCGTAGCGTGTAATCCGTGCACTGCTATGACGTCACTGCCAGTACACTTGTGTGGCTGCTGTGACGTCATGTGCCGCCGCCGAACACAAAACATGAACCGGTACGTGCCATTTTCGTCCTCTTCGTCGTCGGCGTCTTGCTCATCTTCCACTTCGCCCCGAAGAATTTCTCTGGCATGGGATGCAATAACTTTGGTGTGCGAGACAACGTGTCAATAGAAAGGAAGAGACAGCCGAAAAAATAAGTAGATAAAGATAAAGAAAGAGGAACTTCGGGGGCAAAACGTGTCTTCGCGAGGAGAGATTCGAATGCACGTGCCCACGATGCAAAGGCGAGCGTCTCAAATGAAGACCAACGAGAAACAGTGACCTCGTTTTAGATTGAGAAACTGAACTCTGAGAACTCTAATGTCCCAAGTGCACTGTCATCACTTCATTATTAGAGAACAAAATCGAGGTTGAAGGTAAATTTTCAGAAGCTGCTCTGAAATCTCCGTGCGTGACTTCACTAATTTTAAAGTTTATTTTTCGTATTTTCACGACAATTGCCCGAATAAATTTTCTGAAGCTTCGTAAATCAGGTCTATGGCTCCCACAGGTGACCAATGTACTTGGCGATTAGGAAGTACGTAGGACGCACTCGATGCCATCATAATCGTACGGTGGTGTCTCCACCAGCATTTTCTTTTCGCCCGTTTGCTCACTTACCAAGCCTCGTTTCACGGTAAGAGTGGCGTTTTCGGGATTGTGGTATCATACTTAACTAATACGCAAGAACACAGTTTTTAGTGTCTTTGTTTTCTCGGCTAACCAGGCACGCTAGCATAGCATACATGTTATATTACGCTATCGAATGGTATACATGCATAGCACGTGGGTAGAAAAAGAAATTGACGCGGTGAGGAAACTGAGAGGAATTGAGGAGAAAAGATATTAAAACAAACGTATAAAAATGTATGAAGTAGAAAGGAGCCAGAAAGTGAGAGATCCAAAGGACAGTGAATTAAAGTGAAATGCAGAGAAAGAAAACAGGAGGATAGAAGTATACTTGCAAAACTTAGCAAAGTAGCAAAATCAAGGACTAAATAGGTGCTCATCAGCCGAGCTTCATTGTATATTTACCTTCGCGCCTCCACTGCAAACTACGTTTGATTTTTTTTAGAATAAAGGAAAAGGAATCAAGGAACTGCTACCATTTATTGGAGACGACCACTCCTTTCTAAGTTGGAAGAAGAATCACGTTGCACGCGTGCAGAAATGGTCGTATAGTTCCTTCACTTTATTGACATGGCGCATGCGCGAGCCTCAAAAAAGAACAAAGCGATTAATTAAGTTCCGTTTTTGGTCCCCTACTGGTCTCGCTGGTTGTGCGACATTTGCTTCTGCCGCCAAGGAAGCCGAAGACGAGATTTTTCGTCTGCTGGCACCTTGGGGAAAGGACCACTTGGGCATAATTTCGATAGAGACGTTTACTCGTTTCTCTTTTTTTTTCTGTCCCCACATGCCGGGTTTTTATCCCCTAAACCCCCCTTCAAACATTCTTACAGGAGTTGCTCCGAGGATTTCAAGCTGAACGGTTGTGCCGCCCGTGATCTCCGACGCCAGCGTACATAGCTCTCGCCGACTGGTTCGCCCTCGACGACCTCTTGACGCCGTGCAGCTCTCGTCGTGCGGTGCCCCGTCCTCGGACTTCTTCGACCGGCTCCCAACTTTCCTATCTCCTTTTTTTTCTGTCGCTTGCCTGTCTTATTTCAATCCACACGGAACATGTTTCTCCCCTCAACTCCCGATTGGCTGCAGTTGAAGGTGGCAGGCACGGAGTCCTCCCTCCTCGGATCTTCTTCGAAGAACCACGGCCCGTTGTCACCGCTGAACTTCGTTCACTCAGGTTCCCGGAACTTTCGACGTCTGGCGTCAACGAGCCGTGGGAATGCACCTCCTGGGTACGTGCCTGCAACGCTAGGCTGACAGGCCAACAGTATAATTCGCCCGTGTATCAATGCTGCTGCTGCCGCTGGTTTCGGTTGCGACAGCGGAGCGCAAGTGCGCTTTCCGCCCCAAGAGCCGGACTCGGCCCTTCGCTCCAGAGGCGCCACCCCTAAGTCCCTTGGCCACGTGGGTCTTCGCGTCCTTTATGGCCGACAAACAGCAGCCGTTCCACCAATGCAATGATACCGCTTCCGTCATGGCGTGAGCTCACCGTCAGCGGGGCGGGCAACAATATGAAGGTATTCGCCGAACGCACCAAGTTTGCACCCTACTGATGTCCAAAAACCATTGCTGTGTGTAGCAATGCGTGGCATCGCGGTTCAAAGGTGGTAACGTATGGTTCTATTCCTTCCCAAAGGATACAGAAGAAGTGCGACGGAGAACGGCGTGGATCAAAAACTTACGCGTTTGAAAGAAGGTGAAGGGCATTTTGGTGGTTGGTTGGCTGGTTGGTTCCTTGTTTTAATCTATTCGATTGCGACAACTTAATTCTCCCCGTTCAGTACACCTTTAATTAGCGTGTGTGCATTCTTGTCAATATTTAGGCTTCTCAAAAAGTGGAGCATAGTTTCATTCATTCGTACGTATAAGCAAGCGCTTTAGGAAATTTGTTGTGTTATGTGTGCCAGTATATTTTTCACGCGTTCTTGTTTTCTGTGCAAGCCGTGCTGCCTATTCTCAAGTTAAGCAGCTGTACTCCCCCCCCCCCCCCAAAAAAAAAGTTTTAATCTCGTATGTGTACATATACACGCACACGAACGCACGCGCGAGTTTACATAAAAGATGGGTATACCTCACCGAAACAAATTTCTCGCTATGCCCCTGTCATTGACGTATGTTTCTTCCGCGGGAACCATAGTAGTTGAACCTGAAATATATTTATTATGGTCAAAAGTATGGTGTTTATGCCTTTGTTTGCTCTGTGTTGTTCTCATTAAACTTGGCACACTGGCAGTTTAGGTTCGTCAGCTCGCAAGAAGTTTAAGAGGAACTGCAAAACGTGATTGTTCCTGCTTTTAGAGCATTCGACTTGCGGAAGCATCACTTGGTTCCTTTCTGACACAGTGCAGCGCAACTCATAACCATTACACTGAATAAATAAATCATAATTTCCGGAAACCTAACGTGGTTAGTAAAATTTACTTTGGTTAGGAGTTTCATCAATTGATAATTACTTTCACCAGGGTCGTAGAGCTGACATTTTTGTGGGGCCGAAAAGGGTTCAATCAACCTGTACCAAAGCTCGTGCGTGGGTAGCGTGCGTAGGGCACGTGTATATATCTGCTTCGAATATCAAATACTTCCAACACAAACATGTGAATGTTCGGAAGCACACGACCCTATTTATAAACGTTCACCCAATCTACAATGTAGGCCACCGGGTTGCAAGGTCTCGGTCGCTCTTCAGTTCCGCTGCTACCACCCCTGAGCTTGTGGCGTTCGTTTTGCTCAGCACAGTATTCTGTAACAGCCAATTTCGTTGTTGCGGTCACTGACCTTGATGGTAAAACCCTCACGACAGCATCTCTTCGAGATACCACGCTCCATAGCCAGGGCTGAGCAGGCTGCTATAGGACTGGCCGTGGCTGTTCCCGTGCACACGTGCATTTTCACTGACTCTCGGGCTGCTGTACGAGCATTCCTGGCGGGGTCAGTTTGTGAGCAGGCTGTCCATATTTTTACCAAAATTTAACAGTGCACTGCAATCGATGGTCACATCACCTGGTTTCCTGCCCACATAGGCAAGGATGTCCACCCTGTTATCCCTAATGCCAATGAGTCTGCCCATGCCCGCGCACGCGCACTGTCCTACCGTGACGGGCATTTGGCTTCTAATTTGGGGGAAGGTATCCAGCAGCTTGATTCCCTCTTCGCTTTTAACGATATATGTAAGCACTATCAATTGTCCAGGCGTAGGTTCCCGTTCCCGCACCCGCTACTCTCGAGGGCCCAGTCAATAACTTTACGAATGCTGCAAATTGGTACTTACCCGTCACCCTTAGTTTACAGTAAGTTTATTGACTGCATAAAGCCCCACTGCCGTCATTGAGATGAGAGACGATGCATGTTATCCCCCATGCTCTGGCAATGCACGGCGCTGCACGATGACGAGCCTCTCAGCACAGAGGACGCCTGGAAGACTGCAATGACCAGCTCGGACCGGGAGGTCCAAATCCGGGCTGTCCAGAGGGCCTGCAGTTTGGGGGAGGGGCATGCCCTTCCCGTTTCAACGTGGGTGCGGCCCGCAGCCCACCCGCCCTTTTGAGGGGCACCGGCTTCCCAGCGCAATTCGTGAATAAAGTTCGTTGACTGACTGCCTTACCTTATTTGTTAGAAACCTGATGACATGGATCGGTGAAAGAAACGAAAAGAGCACTCCTATATAGGCACAGCTCCGTTATGTAATCAAACGAACGACATGTGCATTCAGCTTCTGATTGGACAGCAGAACTCAGTAAGATACATGCAATCTGCAAGACCAGTCGCAGCGCACAGTTACCTCAAAAACTTTTAAGGCCTCGCCTGCAGCAACGCGGCACACAAGTGCTAGCTACATTTCGGAGAGGCCCGCTACACACGAGCGGTTGCCTTCTTCAACCACGGGCTTACTGAGCAGGTTCGTCAACTCTAAGTAAATCTGATGCAGTTCGCCGAAGGGGCTCGATGTTTGCACCTACAGCGGAACCATTTCCGATGCTTCGTCAGCGAAGGCCTTTATGACAATGAGGATGAGGTGATCGACGGCCATGAACCCTTTCGCTGTCGACGAAGCAGCGTGGTTCGACGCCACAACCAAGAAAATTCTGCACAGTGCCAAGCGAAAGTGCTGCGTTTCTTCCTGTTAGGCGTAGCCATCTTGCTTTTTCGACCAGTGTTGCCAGCACATACAGTTTTATGGAGTTACCAATGAGCACGCACGAACACGCACACATGATAGTATATTCTGCGTGAGTGAGTTAGTGGTGAGCAAAACAACTTCATTTGGTCCGTAATTGACGCTAGTAAACTCTGCGTCACGTGGCTTTTTATGTCCCATTGTTTTGTGTTATTTAGATAGTCTAATTGGAAAAAATTGCCTAATAAATGAGCTGAACCAAATAGCAGGATTAGGGTAATTTCAGGTAGTATCTATCCTGCGCTTTACATGCGCGGTGCACACAAGCTATTTAAGCAAGCTCTGGTGTACCGAGTATGACTGTGCATGATGTATTTTCATTTTAATAATTTAGTAATCTTTTCGTGAAGTTTACTTCTTGCTGCGTCGTATGCCATTTGTTTAAATTAGGGGTCATTGTGCTGCTGCGTGGTAGTTTACAACGCACTTAGGGAAAATCGTGCGAGCGCGTGGCATTCATATTTATTGAACGTTTGTTTTCGCTCTCACGAAACACGAACAACAAAAGTGCACATTGTCTAGGAAGAATTCGCCTCACGGTATTATGCTATCGCCCTTTACAACTGAGGGCTTCATTCAAAGGTATGCATATAGTAGATATAGAATAGACAGGGTGGAATCAGTGCAAAGAGGTTCGAGGGCAGATAGGTTCCAGCTAAACATATGCATAGACGGTCACCGACGCGACACAGCTGTTGAAGCTCCAGAGACCTAACCTAACGGCGGAAATTATAAGCGTAGGCCTTTTATCGCTTGGGGTAATTCTCGCAGCCACCCTTGCCTTTGCCGTTACCTTCAATAATTTTACGTACGCAGGGTAATTGGCTCGCCGTCGTCGTTTCACAGCCATTTTGGGCTAACTGTTCGTTGCCTTTTCATTTATGAAACAGTCGGGTTCCCCCTGTTTCTGTGCACATACCTGCTTATAATGATGATAGTTTTCTGATAGGCCGCCCAGACAAATTACGGCTTGCTCAAACAGCTTCGCTAGTAAAACAAATGTGTGAAATGCATGTCTAGAAACACGCTGATGTCTAAAAAGCCATACGAGCTTTTCGCATACGGTAAATTTATAACGGAGCAGGTGCATTGCAGCCACGAAGATATACTTGGCTTCTGTGAACGATTTTCACAGCCGTACTTCTTCTAAATTGATATTGGAAATCAACGGGCAACCCTTGACGATGTTCTGTAAGCCGCCATTGCCAGGACATCCATGGAAGAGGTGCTTCACTGGCAGTAACCAGGGAGCCTTATGTTTATAGGACTTGTTTCTCTCTCTTTGGACAGGAAATACAGGCGTGAAATTACCGCCTTTATTCGCTAAAGGTGAGAGCAGTTATGAAAGGCTGAGTGGTTGAACTCGAGTAATAACTCGAGTAACATTCCCTACGTAACAATGCAGTGAAGTGCAACAAACGCTGTAGTTCGTCACACACTCTAAGTATGCAAATAGTGGGTCTGTCGGTGCCACGCATTGCTTACGGATGCCACTCACTCTCGGCATCTGCGAATTGAATCGTTGATCAAGCTACCAGTTACACTTCATTCCAGCGTTCAAACAAAGAAACAAAGAAACAAACAAACTAAGAAAGAAGCAAAGAAGAAAAGAAGAAAAGAAGAAAGAAGAAAGAGAAGGAGAAAAGAAGAAAAGAAGAGAAGGAGAGAAGGAGAGAAGGAGAGAAGAAAAGAAGAAAAGAAGAAAAGAAGAAGAGGAGGAGAGGAGGAGATAAGAAGAGGAGGAGAGGAGGAGGAGGAGAGGAGGAGGAGAGAGCAGGAAGCAATAATACTGTCTCATGAATACGAAATGGTTTTATTCCAACGTCGACATTGGTGATGGAGAATGTTCCTGATTCTGCGCTCACATGAACCTCTGGTACTGCCTATATCGGGCTCCACTTGAGCAGATGGGTTGAACGTCACGGTATTGCGACAGTACCTCGTCTTTGCTTGAGCTCAGCCCTCTTCCTCCGTTGGAAGCGGTCGGAAATCCTAGGGTAGAAGTGGGATTATTAGCGAGTACAAGGAGGGGGCTCGCGAAGTAAATGCATTGCCGTGGGTTCAACGCATGAGGCTGAGTGCCAAGTATGCTAGCTGTTAGGCCTGCATTTTTTCCCACTTAGCTATAGGCTTTTAGAGCCAATATTTCTTTCCACTTGGAAGAAAAAAAACATTCAAAATGCAATTAGAAATTCTTGTATCTGACCTAACACTTATCTCATGCCATTTCGCTTCCCCAGGTGAGATTTTCAGACTGCATGTACTGTAGGCGTACGTCATTGACAAGTATAATTACTAAACAAACCCTATAACCAAACAAACTGAAAAAAACGTCTCGAAGGCTCTTGTCGCTACTTCATGCGAGCTTACCTCAGTCTATGTAAATGTGGTCCTTTTTTAGTGGAATGGTAATGTTAATATGTGCAACAGTGAATATTTGGTCGAAACAAAAAGTGGTGAGATTTTGTCCCTGGTTGTCTTACTATTTGAAAACTATTTGAATGGTAGTCTGTATGTGTTCGTATTCAATTCAGTATGATCACTATTTGATTAGTGTTCGATACGGCTCTACATTTCAGTCTTCCCATAAGGCTACTGTGGGAATTATTAAGATTTAAGTGATGGCAATCCGATACACAAATTTGCCTGAAGTCAGTTATACCTGAGTACATTACTAGTGTACGGCAAAGCGCATCAGAAGTCGAGACGGCGTTGTGACATTGCTCTTTAATTTATTCTATGCGCATGCACTGTTTCTGGGTGGTTAGAGTATAAACCAGCATTGTCTGCTTATGTATCTGCTATTTAAAGGCTGCTAGATATAACACGATTACGGCCCTTGGTACTTTTCAGGTTTTGTTTTTTACTGCAATAGTGTTTATATGCTTATAATTTGTAACCAAATTACATGAATTAAAGTTTCGCTGCACCTGGCTGCTGAGCATATCATCGACAATAAAAAAAATTCTTCGCATATAGATGTTGGTTAAATGGTCCTCTGGTTTAAACACGCAGAGACACTTTTCGCCTCACCTTGCTACTCGCTTTTTTCACAGGTGTAACTATGTAGGTCCTGAAAGAGTAAAGAAAGTGAATTGAGCGTAGAAGCAATGCAGTTTTTGTGAAGCCGCTTTTCCTATTGAAACACTCACGTCTTCCTTTTTATTAGCAGAATTACGACGATAACGGCAGGCATCAAGATACCGATGACAATAGCGACGGTCGCCCAGACACGACTGGTTTGTCTTTGGGGCACCATTGGCGTAGTTGGAACTGCGAATGAATCATGAGAGAGGCAGCTTTAGAGGCATAATTTAGTGGCTTGTCGAAACAAGATCATGACATTGGCATAGATAATTCACGCTCCCTGTGAAGCTCACCTATAAGTGCATAGGTTTGGCCGGATATTTTAGATCTTCCCTGTGTTTTATCATGCAATGCTTATGTTATTGAACATTCGAGCTATAGCTTAATTGTATGCCTCGTAGGTAATAAAGCATGAAGGAAATGCTTGCTCCTGTTGACGGCGTCACCTCATCTTGCAGGTGTATTACTTTCATAGCTATTGAACCACTCATGCAGCATGCAATCGAGCCACTGAAGCCGACAACTAGTGATAATATTCAGTAAGAAGAATCTCTGAGCTGAGGATTAGCCACGAAATATTCAAGTCTCAAATACGCTATGAAATACACGTGTTAGTTTTTTTTTGTCATTGCGTGAAGTAGGATATGGAGACAGCGGTGTCTTCTTGTAAACGAGTTTTTCAGCATGCAAAAAACAAAAACAAAACAAACTTTTGCGTGTTCATACTGCAAAGGTACAATTATAACGCATTACAGTTTTTTTAAATATTATAAGTGATTATAACTCTGACACACAGACTGAAGCTTGCATAAAAAAATAACAAAGAAAAAACATGCCCGGACTAGGGCAACACCGCTATAAATACGTTTTATGAAATCCAAGAGAACGACTTTTGAGCCAATCGCTTTGTTACATGCAGTGAAGCTATAGTGCCGGTAACAACTGTGAGTCAATTCTCGGTTTCTGAGTTTTATATGATATTCTTTCACTGAATGTTTTGTGAAGCCACCTTTGTATAAAGGAATGACTATTAATTTGTTTTAAACTCCTGAAGTGGAATAATCATCATATTCTTGATCAGAAATATCCACCCAAAGCCAAAATCGCTTCGGCTAACTCACTATTTTACTAACACATTTGTGAAAAACATGAGAGATGGTGGTCGTTCTTACTTAGGTTACCTTGCGTGTTAGTCTGTGGTAATTTGAAGGGTCGTCCATGTCCTCAACACCGAAATTGTGCTGCTTTTGTTACGAAAGTATGTTCAAATTTAAATTTTATACGAACGTTCATCCAGAGTTTCTTGAAGTTGAAACCGTTGTAAAAGGTCTTGCCAATGGCTAACAAATGAGCAATGCGGTGCCTAACACCTAACTGAACATAAAATATGGCGCAGACATGCTTCATGTCGAAGGAGAGTATTCAACCTGTTATCAAGTACATTTCACAACCATTACAGGGAGTACGTTTCCTCCTAAACTGCTACAACGGCTACCATTAATCAGTGCCTTAATGCCGAGTCCCGTTTCATCCAATGAGTAGACATAGCACTCACATGGCCATTTTTGATGGTGTGGTGGCTGAGGCGTCTTCGCCGTGGTGTTTTCCCTGCAGCTGAAACAGAAGGCAGAGACGTCAGCATAGATAGCTCGACCCAACAAGACACCGAAGGTGAATAAAGAGTTTGGGATTTATTTATTAAGCTTGTTCGTTGGTTATTAGATATAATGATTGATTAGACGAAATGCATATTGCATTTTCTGCGCTGTGTTATTCATGTGGCGTTAATTTAGGAATATAATTGATCAATTAAGAGCCTTACGGAAGTTACTTCCCACTTCAAATATTGACATGTTTGTGAGTTTATTAACTGAATCTGCTAATAGAACCTGTTACAAAACACATCTTGAAGCTCTCTGTTTGCATGGTATGTGTATACATACGTACGTACATACATACATACATACATACATACATACATACATACATACCTACATACCTACATACATACATACATACATACATACATACATACATACATACATACATACATACATACATACCTACATACCTACATACATACATACATACATACATACATACATACATACATACATACATACATACATACATACATACATACATACATACATAAGCTTGCAACAAGTGCTGAGGCAGTTGCAAGAGTTACATCACAAAATTTTCATGTGCTGTTTTACTCACTCGCATTTATATGGCTTTTCTGCATCTGGTATGCATATGCAGTCTTGAGGGCATAAGTTTGGATGGCAGCCTTCTGCAATAAACAGTCTGATGGTGTAAATGTCTTTTTTTATTGTTACACGATGACAGCTCCAGGTGCTAACAGAAATTGTTTGAGATGGGCAGTTGGAAAAGCCTGTTTTCAGACAGATTTATCGCTTACGATGTTTTCATGTGTCGATGAGCTTGTCTATCACAAGATATGCCACGAGAATGCCGCACGGACATACCTTCTCAAATTGTTAAAACGGTGCATTTATTCACGCACTTCATTTTGAAGTTTGTCGCAATCTTCGCCTCTTACGACAGCACATGGCGTTAGCCGTGACATTGCATGGCGCTGCAGGATCAAAGTAAGACACAGTTGTGAACGAAAAATAATATACGTGTTTTTTTTTCTGTTGGGCAAAGAGGGCAGTCGAAGCCAGAAAGTTTCTGGATTTTGGACCCCCCGCCTTCGGGTGACACTGGGCATCGCTCGGAACACTGTGTCGAAATAAACGTTCATTTCTCTCTTTTTGTGTTCGCGAATGTTGGTGCAGTCCTTGGGTTGCCTTTACAGCTCACTTTGTTTACTAAACAAGCCAGGCGGTGCAATAACATTAAATCTGCGTTAACATCTGGTACTTAGCAATCACACAAAAAGAGATATATCGATTGAGAGCCAAGTGTGCTTTTTGTTCCACCCAATTGCACAAATTTTTCCGGTCGTTTAAAAGTGCCACAACGTGATTTCCCACATTGCTCCCATAACTTAATGCTACGATGGGGCAGCGCCTCTAAAATGTATCGCACGTGCCTGTAACTATGAACTTCATGCAATAATACCACGAAGCGAAACTTGAGCGTAATAGTATGACAAATCCATAACCGTTGTCTCACATTACTAGCGAAAGTATACTCTACGCTGTTTCAGCGAATGGCTTACCATGACACCGTTGAACTTTCAGAAACCCCTGCTGGACCATCTCTGCGCCGGCACTTCTCAAAGCACATTGCAGCGTATACTTTCCGGCTCCTTCACTGACGCACTTGTGGCTGCCACTGGAGACGGCGTCAGTGTTGTTCAAGTAGGCGTCGCACAGGTCTACTGCCCGTGGGTCTGTCAGGAGCACCACCAGTAAGTGCCATTTTGAAAAGAAGCAAGCGAAAGCTGGAGAACTGCTTGTTTTGTCTCTCTCCCTCGTTATAAGCATTTCTTCCTCTCTCTCTCTATCTCATTACAAAAAAGTCAATACTCATAGACTGTAGCTATGAGTTAAGACTTTGCTCACCACCATGTAAGCTTTTTTGTTTTATTTTTACATAAAAGAAGGACACTGGGAACAGTTGGAAAAGCCCATACCACGGCACACTTTGTCTGACATGTCCTTAAGGGGACACTAAAATAAACTATTAAGTCAACGTTGATTGTTGAAATGGCGGTCCAGAAACCTCGTAATGTTACTTTTGGGCCAAGGGAGGGACTATTTTGAAATAAAATCACGTTTTAGTTATCCGCATCGGGTTAGCGCACTTCAAATTACCCGCCTCAAAAAGCGGACCGACCAGACCGACTCGCGTCACTTTTGCCATACACAACGTTGCCTTGTTTTACTGTGCTAGTAGCAGCAGCCCGAAAGCAGCTGGAGCCACAGCAGCAACAACAGCCAGTGATCAATTTCCCGCCAATGGCTTCGACATTTCAGATGCTTTTGTTTCAACTGCGCCCCGATAGATGACACAAGCTGTCCTGTGTAACCACGCGAAAATTGGAATTTTTTGACCCCTCGCGCCATTCCCCACAGTAACGTCCGGTGGTTCTGTTTTCCATGAATGAAACAAAAACGAAGAAGCGGCATTTTATCATCTCTCGATGCACGGAAGGCTCTTTATTTAGTACAGTTAGTTCGAATACTAGTGATTAATTGTAGGCAGTCCGTCTGATGTCATCGCAATCATTTTAAAAATGTCCTACTGCGGCACTTGTGTTCTTGTGCATTTGCCTTAATTTCTGGGTAAGTAGGACACTGTTGTTGATAATATCGTCGTTTTAGATGTCATACATCGAGCTTTCACCCTGACGCAAATTGTTATTTGACTTTAGTGTCCATTCAAGGCTAACTGTTAAAAATAATCGCACGAATCACACACATTGCTGATAAATGGGACAGCCTGCATGTAGTGAGAGTGAGTGAGTGAGTGAGTGACGAAAACATTCAAAAATATAGTGGTAAAAATGTCTAGGACTTTTTTGTATGCGGTTACATTACTGGTATAAGAGACCCTGTGCTAGATGTTCTTTCATCATTACTTTTAGTATTTCTAGTTAACAGGACAGCTGTACAAGATCTGAAAAGTGTAAGGCGTTTCGGCTTACCCGAAGAAGAGCCGTTCACGATGTACAAAGCTGGAGCAAAAAAGCAACCACTTCTTTTATCTTCATTCTCACACAGGTGTATTCTGTGCAATAGTGCTGGTGCTGGTTCTTCAGAAAATGACAATTCCACTTCGTGTTCTTCGCTATCAATAGTGTAAAAGATGGGGTAAGAAGCGATGGTAAAAAAAATGTAAACCATGTCACATGTTCTTTTTTCGCCACTTTTTTAAATTTTATGTGATGTGACAGTTGTCTTTTTCATCACGGTACCGATTCTTACGGCCCTCATGATATTCATACCCGTTACCACTATTTGGTTTCTTAACGTGTCTGGTAAAGGATAGAGACTGCCTCAGAAACTAATACAGCTTATTAGACGAAGTTGTAGGCGTACAGTACACTATACAAAGTTGACATGTGAGGTTTGTTGGCCTGTCGTACTGGTATCACAAACAATAATTTGACTACAGTACTTACCCGCACTTGAGAAGTCTCGTCGCCATTAAGCTTTTCCCGTATAGGTTTTTCATCTGTAACCAGCAACAAGGTTTAAATATTAGATAACAGCGCAACTAATCTGTAGAGAAAACTCAGCTTTTCTCCTTCTACTGAATACTGGTTATTATGGTGCAAACTGTGATAAATTATAAGATGGGACATGATTGTAAGATGCGAGATTATAACACGTGTGAAACAGATCCACTAATAACCTACGGTCATAAGTTAATGTGCATGTGTTTTTTATGTATCGTCGTACGAAAACACGCGACAGGCATGTCATGTGGCACATGCGTTACACAAGTTTTTCAGCACAAAATATGGATCAGAGGAGTAGGTAGCCATGTGATTTGAAGGTGGACCAGTGCCCTTATGTAATGTCATGGTGTTTGTGCAATGAACGGAAAAAAGTGCGCCCTGATAAAAAGTTTAAGTTTCACCCCAAGGGCGAAGCGGTGAAAGCGATAGCAACAGCTTGCAATGTAGCGCTCAGAATGCCAAGCACTCTGAAACGTGCAGCGCTCTGACACACAAATGACGCACGAAAACAACATGCACAGGACGAGAGCGAACTAACAACGTTTACCGCGCGACACTTAACCCGATGTTTAAACAAAAACGACGCACCAAACGTAATTGCAAGCACATATGAGTGCAAACTAACAAGTGGCTTAGTTGTTGTACTTCGCTGTGTATGAAAAGCGCTCTCTTTTCGCAAACGGGGCCTGTGCAGCAAATGAAGTGACCTTTGTGGACCCGGCAACTAAGGCAATCGTTCCGGTGAAAGCCGAAGGCGCACAATTCTCCCCACCAAAAGATAAGCGCGTGCACATAAGCATCTAAGCTGGGCGCCGAGCGCAGGCGGCGTTTTTTTTATTGTGTTCTCACATTTATAGATACTTGTAAGTATACGAGGAATGATGGTGGCGGTGGTGGAGGCGGCGGCGACGGCAGAAAAAAAAATGGCCGACACTGTTTATAATTGCTATCGCAATAATAACTGAGAAACGTAATTGGAAGCCGTGTGCCTGTGCCTTCTTCTTAATCTTGATATGGTTCGTCTCAATGCTTTGTGCTTGCATCACCGCAGTACAATTTGTAAGCTTCACCGCAGTACAGTTTGTCAGTTTCACCACAGTACAGTTTCTCAGCTTGACCACACTACAGTTTGTAAACTTCACTGCAGTACATTTTGAAAGCTTCACCACAGTGCAGTTTGTATGCTTCACCGCAAACCATAAATGTACAAAAAAAGACACTGCGAAGTTTGTAACCTTCACCGTATGGCATAAATGTTGTGCAAAAAGATAACTTTATTGTTTATGTAGAGAGCTTTATTTTGTAACAGCAATGTCAAGCGGCGAACATAACGACTTTCATAAGTGAATTGCACATGCCACTCTCTCGTCAGCCTTATGTACACCATATGACGGTGTAAGATGTAGCCTGCAGAGATCACCGACGTTATAGAAGGGATAATGACGGTGGTGATAACAGCATTCAACTCGACAAATAACAAATGTGCGTGATATGAAGCATACGTTCAATTATTGTGTTTGAGCAGTATGCCATTCAGATAGGTTTTATCAGAGCGGTGTTCATTCATAGAGGATAATGAAATAAATAAAGTGTCTGCAATATTATTTACGCGAATAAAATATGGTACACGTGAATTTCCCCCCAAATCATGACACTCATTTTTAAAAAGCGATGCATTTTTAGTCTGGTTATGTCAGGCATCCGGCGGTGGCGTACGCGGCGGCGGCCACGCACCGGCAGGTGTTATCTCTCCGCTCTCGCTCCCTCTCCCATAACAACTGCGGGCATGCGCGCTTATCCTCGCCCCTCGCAAGCCGATAATGTGGTGCAAGAGGTTGTAGGAGAGGGTAGGTGCAGTGCTTCGTCGCTCCTTTTCTCGCCGTTCGCTCTCTTACCTCCATGCGCCCCTCTCTCCCGTCCACTTGCGCCTCACTCTGGACCGTTCGCTGGCTGGGCGCCTCTCAAGAACATCCGGAAATGTGTGGTGGAGACGCCGCTGTGAAACGCCAACGCAGAGCCACTGTAGCAGAGCAGAGAGCGCTGGCATCCCACTCTCCCGTCCGCTCGCTCCCCATTCTCGACTGCTCACTGGCTGGGCCCCTCTCAAGGCAATGGCAGAAGCCGGTGAAGGTGAATGTCTGACGGCAATGGTGCCCTCTCTCGGGATTTGCTCGCTAGATTTCATGCGGACCGGTTGTGCACTCGCGATCTCCGACGACAGCGTAGCTCTGTCCGACTGGGCTGGCCCTACGCCATCTCCTGACGCCGATCACTGACGACAGCGTAGCTCTGGCCGACTGGACTCGCCCTACGCCATCTCCAGTCGCCGACAAGAGCTCTCGCCAGTGGTTCCCCGTCTTCGGACTGCTGCGACCGTCTCCATCTTTCCTATCTTCTCCTCACTTCCATCGTTCCCTGTCCTTGCGCCTCGCTCTCTCCTTCCTCTCTCTCTACCTCTTTACCTTTCAATCCTATATTTTTAATCCGTCCTTTACCCCCACCCTTCGTGAACGACTGATGAGGTGTCCTCCCCCTGACAGACAGCTACTGGGCTCACTTTTCTTTTCATTAATTATCATCCCCCTCTCTCTTGGCGCAAGAAATGCATTCGCATTTTCTCACAATTCATTTCCGGGAAGTGGGGGCATTTGTTTTAAGAACCACAACTTGCCTGAGCCTCACTTCCCGTCAGACAAATTTTTTGTGACCGTAGATTTAAATTTTAGGAGTTATGAACCATCAGATTTTCAACGGGTACAACAGCAGGTCATTGGATGAAAAAGACAAAGGATAAAGAAATCTGAAACTTACGGCACTTTGGATCAGCTTCTCAGTATTGGCACACCTGTGCGTAGTATTGGCCGTAAGGTAAACTTGGTCTTGCGTGAAGGTTATAATGTAAACAAATTGCCTATCTGGAATGTTAAAGTACTTCAATAAAACTTCATTTGGGTCGTGTTAGAACATAATAATCATACTAATCATACCCCGCAAACAAGGAAGATGCCACACAAAAAAAGACGGCACCCATTACACTTGTGCATGTTCTTTATAGTTGGGTGTCGCGTGTAGCTGCAACTTGACTTTAACGTAATTTGAAGAATTGCCAGAACATCTATAAATTCAGAGGACTAAAAGTTACGGTGAATCCTAATGGAAATCAATGATTCGGTGCAAAAATGGGTTTATAATTTATCCAGCGTGGGTACAGCTAACCGATACCAATGCTAAACTGAACTTATTTGTTAAGTTAAAAGAACTCCAAATGGGCAGCCGAAATGACACCTTTGGGGGATTGTGAGCACAATGTACTCCATATGACGCGAACAAAATATTCTCGTTTTCTATTCTAGATAGAATAGAATAGATAGAATATTCTAGGATAGTAAGATTTTTACGGTAATTTCACTGATGTTTTCTCGTGTGCTACACACGCGATATGATTATAAAAGACGCTGTAGAAAAAATTGTGGAAAAAGTTTGGCCACATTGGGCCCATTTATTATTATAGGTACGCCAGAGAGGCAGAAATTAATACAGAAACTGTGCAAAGAACCGCGCTCATAACAATACACTCAAGCATCTTCTTGAAGCATTTCTCTCTCTCTCATTACAAAAAATGATACCCATAGACTATAGCTATGAGGTAACACTGTGCTCAGCAGCCCCGCACCTCTCATAGCTTTCAGGCAAAAAAGGCTTCTACAAGCCATGACACCCAATGAAACGTCAGTGTTCTGTGTTCATCCTAGATGAAATATTTTGAATGTTGTTGCATTGGTGAAGGAGACACAAAAAGGTTAGCTTCCCCTTGAGCTGAGAACGGCCTTCTTTACTACGTATTTATGGACGTGTTTATTTCAATGCTCGAGTAGATGAAAAGCACCAGTACATTGCAAGGTCTTGTCGAAAATCTACCGAAAAAACTTGTTAAGGCTTCATGTGTTACTCACCTAAAGTGCACTGTCGCTTGGTGGAGTCCCATTTCAGTGGATACTCGCAGACACATATTTCTTCGTTGGAATCAATTACGCACTTGCTTAGTAAAGGCTGACATTTGAACGAGCACTCCTCTGAAACATGAGGACAAAAAAAAAAGAGTCGTTCGGCTTCATTGGGTGTCTTTGCAGAATAAAGACACACAGCTCATGCTGCTGATACAGCGAGTGCCTTCGAACTTCGTCATGCAGAAAAACGTTCAACTGAACATACCTAAAAATATATATATCTTTTTTTGTCGGTAAAAAAAAAACTGATCAATAACTCACATCAGGTTACCAAGGGTCCTCCCGGTCCAAAAAAGCGTGAGAGCGTAATAAGGAGCCATTAATAATTAACCAGGCACTGCGTATCACTGGGGGTACCATTAGGTTCGAGGATTTAGCAACCACGAACGCAGTATGCCAAAGTTGATTGTTTTCACAATTAAGCTTGACAATGGTCTCACCCGAGCAGACGCCGCCAATCAAAGCGGAGCCCGCAGGACAGTGGCAGGAGGCTTTTCCGTCTTTGTAGACGCATTCTTGGCCGCTATCTTCGCAGCTCGATGCTTCCTCTTCATTACATTCAACTCTAGCTACAGAATCAAACAAAGGCGACTGATTAGCGTTTTGATGCCAAAGTAGCTGATTAAACTTGTCCCACTTCAAGTTAGAATTTCGTTAAAATGTTTTTGAGGTAAAGTGAGGTGTTAGGCTGGTTGGTTTTTTCATGATTGAAAAGAGAAAAAAATTACACTACAGTTGCTGCGAAATACGAAGTCAGAAAATTGCAGCATCTCCACGGAGTGGATCATGGTGAGGTAGGCGAAGCTCCGGAGTTTTTTTTGGTGATACCGGGGCGAGGAGCAGCATCCGGGCCACACCCGGCGCCGCACGGGCTTCGCAGCCGCTTCCCGCTCTCGCATTTGGTGCTCCGCTTCTCGTTGAGCCCGTTTTGCTGCGGCGTCTTCGGGATCCACCCGGCGCCACGCTCGCTTGGCGGCAGCCTCTCGAGCCACCAAGCGCGATCCCACACGTACGGTGACGATCCAGGAGAATGAGAGATAACGGGCGGGCCAGTGCAGCCCCGCGCAGCTCGCGCAGTAGCCAGTCTGAGAGTGGCGTAAAGAGCAGCGGTAGCTCCAACGCTGTCTAGTGTCCATTCACTCAATCACCATATTGCACACATCTTGACGAGACAGTGCCATATAGGAAACTAGATAAAAAATGACAATGACGACACAGATAAGACTTCATCTAGGGACACAGAATCTGTACAGCGGGATCGCCACCCAACTGCAGTTTGCCTGCACCTTTATGGGACAGCACCATTTATTGTATGATAAGGGAGACGCTACTGGTTACGCCGGAGGGACCAGGGATCGCCTTAGATCATGAGCTTCACACCTGAAACTACAGTTCTGGCTAAAGCTATGTTCACACTACGGTCGTAACGTGCGTAACAGCTCGTTCGGCGTATCGAACGCAACGGCTATAAAAAGCGTTACCGCAGTTATGCCGATACCTTTGTTCACATTTACAGCTACGTACATTACTATTTTTACGATAGGCCAATCATATTTGTCGCTGTAGAATCGACGTCACTAGCGGTCCAATATGGCTCCCATCAACACGCGAGCGCTGGCCGAGTTGGAAGAAATTCACACTCAAAATGAGCTTATAGTCGTGTATTCAATCGCCCGAAGACGGCGAAGGCGACAGAGAAGAGTTTGGGTGCGCCAAGTATTCCTCGACAGGGCCGTGGATGGCGACTTTCATAACCTTCTCGTCAAGCTCCGACTTGGAGACGCTGCGATGTTTCATGATTTCATGCGCATGTCGCCCCAGCAGTTCGACTTCCTTGAGAACTTAGTGAGACCACTCATGGCGAAGTAGCACTTCCCGCGCCGGCAGCTACCGCCATCGCCTCCGCGATGCTGCTGCAGCCGGGAGGATGAAGTCCCGTCAGGTCTCGTGACCGGTTGTTGAAAACCGAAAGCTGATCGGTCATTGGCTGTGTCGTAACGGTCGTAGTATCGCCGTCGTAAAAGTTGCCTAGCCTTTAACACTCTCACCCACGATTTATGCGTTCGTTGCGAACGTTGGTACCTTTACGTTCACAGTCTGAACTAGACGCATACGCTGGTTGTGCTTCCGCTTACGCGTGTTATGAAAAATCGACACCTTACGACCGTAGTGTGAACAAAGCGTCAATCAAATAATAAGACTTCACGCGAAATTTGGGAAGCCTTTCATATATCGGACCAGGAAAGCTCATGCGTCAGTTCCAGCTTCATTCTACTCAATTCTACGGAAATCGAATTCAAGTGAAATAGAAATGGAATTGAATCACCATACTCGGAAGAGAACTTTGAGTCATCACCACACATCTTAATTGTAATCACCACACGTGTAGGATCTGAAGACCATTGAGCGAGATTGCCGTTTTTTCCCCATCCTTATCGTGAACCGATTTTTCTCTTTCCCAGAAGCCCCCTTCATCCAAGGCGTTTCAACGAAATTTCAATTGGCACTTGTAGTGTCCACTTCAGTTCATGTCTCCTCCCTAGCTTCGTTTTTCGCAGCAACTGCAGAACAATTCTTTCAATAAATATTTGAAGTAGTGTTCTGCATACAGCAATTCAACACACATACTGGCCATTGTAAAATATATCTTTTCTTGGAGGTGGAGGGGAATTGTTAAAGTCATGACATTTGTTTAAAAAACATTGCCGTGATATACTGCCAAACACGTCAGTGTATCGGAATATGGCGGTGACGTCACCGCAGGACCAAAGTGGCTTTGATTAGGCACATGTTTGGTTGGACAAAGTGGCCCAACGCAGCTACATGCTCTATGAACTTGAAGCGGATCAAGAGATGTATAAGGACTATAGGAATGTGAGCCAAAGCCTATGCGAGAAGTATAATAACTAGACTGGAGAGTGTCAGAGGGCTGAGCTGGGATGTAGTATATCAGCAGTGCGTTTTATGTTTCTATCATCAGTAGCTGTGGAGGAGATGTCTATAGTGTAATTTTACATCTTACTGATATCAGGATATTAGGCGCAGCAGAAAATTACCTTGGCACGTGCGTCCATCGGCGCTCAGCTCTTCGCCATCGTCGCAGTTGCACTTGTAGTAAGGATTTGATGAGTTCTCGTACGTGCAACCATGTTCACAGACAGAACCAAGTAAGTCCTCTGCACATACATCTGTGCACGAAAGAATGCCCAGCAAGCGCGTGCTTTATGTAGTTAGAGGTGTGTTACTCTGTGTGAAGCAACTGAATGTTTAGAAAAAAAGAGACCAAAGAAAAAAAAATTGCCCGCAGCTTCCCTCGGGGGAACACTTAGAAGGATGCGGAGCATATAATTGGTTAACGGGGTGTTAAAGTGCGACTTACTTGGGTCGATGGCTGAATTGGTTAACGTGGTTGTGAAATGGGGTGTTAAATTGCGACTTACTTGGGTCGATGGCTAAATTGGTTAACGTGGTTGTAGGAGAGGGTGTTAAATGAGTGAACACGTACACACGTATGCGAAAGGGCGGCGCTGGTCGAAGGGACGTCGATCATTGTGTTTGTGGATTCGTTGGAATTCATTTCACCGCGACTTTGGACGTCGACGCGCCGTACAAACCAACCGACGAGCGGCAACTGAGCGAGCGAGCGCCGACCTTGAGTATATATACAGCGCGACGGCGCATGCGCTGTCAGCTGTCGAATGTTCTCGAAGGAGAAGCGCGCGCGCGGCACAGATGGCGACGGCGCGACGGCGCATGCGCTGTCAGCTGTCGAATGTTCTCGAAGGAGAAGCGCGCGCGGCACAGATGGTGGGCGACGGCGCGACGGCGCATGCGCGCGCGTCAGCTGTCGAATGTTCGAGAAGCGGTGCGGATGGTGCGGACGGCGCACTACAAGGCGCGAGTATAAGATGCTTCCGCATCTAAAAAATGATCTCAATGTCAGTTTTAGAGCTCTGTGACTCATCTACCAAAAACAATGTCTAAATCCCCTAACATCAAGAAACGTACCGTAATCCAGAAATATCAAGTGAAGGAAAAGGGAGCCTCTCTCACTAGCGGCGGGAGGCTCGATTCAACAGTGGAGCTTGTGTTCAACTTAGGCAAGTTTTGCTAATAATGCCAAGCTTTTGCTAATAGTACTGCAGGACCGCGGGAAGATGCGGTTGCGGGGTAGTTTTTGGTTTACTTTTATTTACCTTGTGCGGTAAGCTTAGGGAGGGTGCCAACCATTGCACTCTATTTGCGTCGGCATGCAACATTGCTTTGACGGCGCGCAAAGTGTGCAGCCGGATCTGCCACACAGACGTGGCCGGGTGCCCGCACGAGATAACCGAGTGGTCACGGTTTTTTGTTAACTCAGGAGAAACAAACGCCCACGTGGGCAACAGAGGGAATGGGATGAGAAACTTAATCGTGACGACCCCCTCACTGCTTCATAGCACTTCATAGCGGTTCCTCTTACAGCGCACAGGGGACAGGCGGATTATTGCCCCGTCGACAAGAAGTGGAAGTGTTTCCAGGGAAGCCGTTCATATGGCCACAAACCCCAGTATGTGTAGCTCCAAGAATTGTGCGCCGCTCAGCTGGCCGTTGTCTCTATGACTTTTTCTAGTTTTGTTTTATTTAAATTTTGTTGTGTTATTTGGGGCGAGGACATGAGCCCGCTCGTGCACGAAAATGGTGTCTTTGTGGCGGGGTTTTGATTGACCAAATGTACTGTCCTATCATAGGACAAACAGGCGACGATTCGACGAGAGTTGTGTAAGGGTGGAGCTCCGAGGGAGTAAGAAGAGGCCCCGGGGTTCCACCAAGCATTCTGAACCGGGCTTACATGTGTTAGGCACCTCCGGTTCTGCTGAATCCTGTGGTACGCCCTACAAGAGATGGTTCATTTTCAAAGTGTTTCCTTTTGTTATTTTGTAACTTTGATGTCCGTACTTAGATAAGATCTATACAGTCTGTAAATACAAGCTGTTTTCAGCCTACTGGAACTTCTTCAGCACTTCTTCAACTTCAAACGACCAGCAAGTCACTCGCTGCTATTTGCATAATGGCAGTACGTTTCTTCTCCCACTTTGCTATACCACCTCGTGTGGTGCATCTCGGGTGCCAAATGGTGAGAGTTGGTTTCTACAAAAACAGAAACAACCTGAATTTTACCAGTACTAAGTATGACCATACTTGGCTAAGCTTGCCCGGTTTTGATCAGTTCCCCACACAACACTCATGTCACGTAGTCTTGGCGGAAACATGTCACGTGAGTTGTTGAAAGATGTTGCGTGATTTAGGCACTAGTTTTACGGGATGTTACGGGATCCTAAGTCAAGTAACAGGCTCTCCTATCTCTATTTCATTCCGCACTACACAAAGCGACACACGTTTTGTGGGGGTGAAGCAGAAGTTGAAGAGAACGAAGCCAGTGCGCACTGCATCATCATCATCATCATCATCATCATCATCATCTATTTCTGTTCACGCTACCTGGCACAACTAGAAGCTTAAAGAGCTCCGTTCTTAAGAGGTGTGATGTAATAATTACGAATTGCCTTTAAAACTTATGACTGATATTTCTAATTATGCAGTTCATAATTGTCATAATTCGATTGTAAACAGTTAGCTAATTATGGTGGTAACTCGGTGCTCTTGTCAAAGCCATAGCTAAATTAGATACGTACTCGTGCAGATGCTTCCATTTCCAGTAGTACCAGGTGGACAGAAGCTTTCTTCATAATGACCTGTAGGAAGCATGAAATTTACATATTGGTTGTGTTTACTGGTACACTGAAGGTTTGATTCCGCACTGTGCTTCGGGACTGGATATTTGTCCACAATCGCACACAGCTACGTATGAGTGACTGATTGTTTCAGTAAACATTACCCTGATCGTGCATTCGTTTCGTGTGGTCGTTCATAAAGCCCAAATTAACAAAATCCTTATCCACTAAAACATCGTGAATGCTTCAGTCTTTACCATCACAGGATCCGATTTCCCAGTTCTGGCAGCAGCGGTTATCTTCTCTCAGTTTCGGGTTATTGCAGATGTCTGCACACGTGAAGTTCGGAAGTAAGCAAGCGATAGCTGAAAAGCAAACGAACATAAAAAGACGTCGTTTCACACAGCATTCGTATGCGTATTGAAAGCGACTACTTACTAATTTTCAAAGTTACTGTGTTGTACTGTTGCTCCCATAACTCAGGCGGAAGTGCATGTCGTATATATTGTTGCTACAAAAAAGTTTAACTAATAGTCGTTTAACAGCAGTATACAGCTGTGAAAGCGCAGAAAACATATTGTGATTCAAAAGAATCATAGTCTGCGCAAGTATTGAGTGGAAACAATGCCTCGCTACTTCGAAGTGATCATTGTTGCCTCAACTTTTGGGCAAATTTAGTTACAAAAGTGTTTTCGCACCCTCTCTCGGTGAGCGGAAGTCCTGCGCCGGCCGCTTTATTGTACTCTGAGGCCGGACGTCCGTTGGATGGTCTTTTTTCTTTGGCGAAGTAAAACCACTGCGGCACCGCAATGCATTGCCGTGAAACTTACTATCAACTAACGAACATTTACTGTCGAATGTATTCTTTCAGCCTCTCCAACGTTATTTATCACTGCAATGAACTTACTCGGACAAATGCGTCGTGATTGAACGTATGCAATGCCATTGCAGTCGTAGCATTCCCGTAGCCATTCAAGTACGCGAAGGTTTTTGAAGGCGCTGCACGTAGAAAATACCAGTGATATATACTTACACACACAACGGTCGTTCTCAAGCTGAGTACCGTACGGGCAAACGCATTGCGGAAAGCCATTCTGGTCGAAGGTCTGCTCACCACCACTCTTGACGCACTCGTCTCTGAATGCTTGATCAACTGGAATAACAAGAAAAAGAAAAAGAAAATGAAAGGCCGGCTTTTCGTTCTCTGTCCCATATTTTGAAACATACCTAATAATTCCCGTGTAGATTTCATAGAATAGCGAACAGAAACTTTCATGTACTTGCCTGATTTAACCGGAAGCATTTCAGACACTTTTACGTATAGGATGAGTTGTGTTAAATAGTGCGAAACATGACTGAGATTAGTTAAGTTTGATTCTTTTCACCTATTATACATAAGATGTAAATGAACAAAGCCAGTTATGTAGGCAGGTACTTAATGAACCAACCAGCTTGCCAAATGAATTAGGGTAAATACCTTCACATTCTTTTGTCATGCCATGTATTCCAGAACAGTCACATGTAGCTGCGTCGCTTCCGTGGTTGTCGAAGCATTTTCCAGGAAGGCACAGTATTTCTGAACACGAATCGAGATCTGCCATCATAGTGACAAGAGCAACGTTAGCCAACAACCGGGAACACTCAAATTACTGCGTTGTATTATTGCTTTAATATGCCAAGTGACTAAAAATTCCGACAGGATGTTAGACTTGAAGATAAACGCGTTCTTCACACTTAGTTGTGTACTGATTGTACAATAAGAAAGCAGACTTCGTCCAAGACAAATGAACCGTAGTTTGAGTTATAGCGACGTTCTTAGTCGATGTTAGTGTTCCTGCCTACTTTGATCTGTGACTTCGTTATGACGTCACTCGGTGATGTCACATAAAATTACTTTATTAGTGAAGTAAGTACATTAGTTGTCGTATTTCTCTAAATTTGACACTCAACGAGACGTTCATAGGCTTTCGCCTTAAAAAGAAACTATAATCTCCGGAGAAAGAAAATATATCTGAGTCACTTACGGTAGCATCGTTGAGCTGTCGCGTTGAAGTAGCGCTCGTTTTCGCACAAACACGTGAAATATTGGCTTCCGTTGATAGGAACACAAGGCACAGTTCCGCACAGCTTCCCAGCAGAAGCGCATATGTCCATATCTACGGTGTCAGGGACGACAAAAAGCTATTTAGGTGAATGTCGATCATGAAGAGTGAGCAATCAGACCTGCGTCTAAAGTGATTTTAAAAATGATACGAAGGTATTTCTAGAACACTGTAACGAATCTATGAGCAAGACGTTCGGCACTTTTTAGTGTATATAAATACATCCACGTGCCGCATTTTTCTGCCTTCTTAGGACAGCCGTTAGCTTTGGTCTGTATAAAGGAGGACCATACAGTAATTATAGGTGTCCTTCATGATCGCTTTTTTTTTGTGGCGATAGTGTGCATCACGAATACAATACAACGAACTGAGAAAACAAAAAAAGGCAGAATATAAGGCGGTTATTTAAGAGGTTTATTTTTGGAAGGTTGTCAAGGTTATCCCTATCGGTGCAGAAAAGCTCCACCATTTCTCGTCTGTTTGATTAAGGTTACATACCCCGTCCAAAAACATGTACCCGGAAGTGTCATACTTGTGTTTAGTTTCGCGCTGTCGTTTCCAACACCCCTTGGGTCCAGTCAAGCTGCTAATGGTGGCTTTTAGCCTCGGATGACTTTTTAGTCTGTCTGGGATGAATAAAAATTTAGATCAGCGGCGGCTGCATTTCCGATGGAGGCGGTAATGTCGTAGGCCCGTGTGCTCAGATTTCGGTGCTCGTTAAAGAACCCCAGGTGGACGAAATTTCCGGGGCCCTCCACTATGGCGTCTCTCCTAATCATATGGTAGTTTTGGGACGTTAAACCCCACATATAGATCAATCAATGAATGAATGAATCAATCAGTCAATCAAAAATTTAGATGACGCTTGAGCTTCACCTTCAAGAGTGGAACGCGACAGTGCAATCGGACCCCTTTCGCATCACCTTCTCAATTGATATAACTTCGGTTCTCGGAGCATGCCACGCCGTAAGAATACGAACGACTGTGCGAGTAGCGTTGGCTGTTACAAGTTATCGTAGACTGCCTATTGCAAGTACAGCTGTTAAGTGCCCACTGCGCCATACTCGCTTTTGCGAATCGGTGAAGGGTCCACCAATCGTACGTAAGGCAGCGCGTGAACCTAAACGCAGCTGGTAAATTTGCTGATGCTGTTGCAGCTGAGGACGGTTAAATACATCTGAGTGCTGTGCAACGGGCGGGCCTTTAGAACACCCTCTCCTTGCCCAATTCACGTGTCGTGACGCCTTTCGCAGATACACACTACTGCCACGTAAAATTACATGCGTAAAGAAGACACCTTCCACTGCACGGCATTCACGCAATGCTTTCTCTCTCTTTTTTTCAAAGCAGCTTCAAGCCGTTGCGTGGTGCTATGGTCGAACACCAGCTCGCAGGGCAGAGGTCGTGGGTGCGATTCTCACGTTAACCAAAAACTTTTAACATTTATTTTATTTGAATCTTTTTTTTTTCAATTTTTCTCACGATGCGGACGCCGTCATCTGAGTTTCTGCGAAAAGAAAAAAGTTTTTTAAAGCTTTCACTTTAATAACTGAAATTTACATTAATGGTGCCTGTTTGGCTGTCGTGCGCTGTAGGTTTGGCGAATTAGAGTAGAAAGGTGTGAAAACGGAAGGAAATGTGTACTAAATTCGACCATGCGAACTGCAAAAGGTGTTAATAAATTTAGACTTATCACTTTCAAGATAAAAAAAAAGGCAGATCCCATGCATACTGGGGATTGATGATATTCGAAGCACGATAAGGAAGGTCGATATGACACTTTAATATCAGCACAACGTTACGAGGTGGACGCAAATTATGCCGTACATGACTTCCATGTCATGATTATCATGTTTGCTCCTGGAATTTTGTTCGTCTCCATTCATGACTCGTAATACCAAATTTGGTGTATGTGAAGTTAGAGAAACGATCGCAAGCGCACCATGTGTAGCATGTACTCATGTTTTACATGACACGCATACCATGATTATCATGTTTGGACGTGTCTCTTACCTTCGTGATGTATTCACGTCACGTAATACCAAATTCGGTATATGTGAAGCTAGCGAAACGGCCGCGAGCGTGCTATGAGTGTAGCACGTACTCATGTTTTACATGTCACGCATATCATGATTATCATGTTCGCACCAGTCAAGTACCTTCGTCATCCATTCACGTCACATGATACCAAGTTTGGTGTATGTGAAGATAGCGAAACAGCCACAAGCGTGCTATGAGTGTAGCATGTACTCATGTTTTACATGACACGTATATCATGATTATCATGTTCGCACCAGTCAAATACCTTCGTCATCCATTCATGCCACGTGATACCAAATTTCGTATAAATGAACTTAGCGAAACTTAGCGCATCATGAGCGTGGCATGTAGTCATGTTGTTACAGGACACGCATGTCTTTATCATTATGTTTGCACCAGCTATATACTTTCTTCATCCATTCATGGCAATACCGAATTTGGTGGATGTGATACTAGTGAAACGACCACGAGTGCATCATCAGCGTGGCATGTAGTCATGTTCTTACGTGACATGATTTTCACGAGAGGGCCTCTCACTTATGTTCGCCTTGCAGTCATGTGATACCATACCCGTTTTGCGATATGTGATATGAACGCAACCACCGCAGGAGCAGCAAGATCATGACATGTAAATCATTACATTATTGATATACATGCCATGATTTTCATGTTATGACTAGTCAGTTATGTTCGTTATACAGTCATGTTATATCATACCAAGTTTGGTATCAATACTATTATCTAAACGGCCAGGAGTGCTAAATGTCATAGGCGGCTAGCTAGCTGATCGATATGATTGATATGTGGGGTTTAACGTCCCAAAACCACCATATGATTATGAGAGACGCCGTAGTGGAGGGCTCCGGAAATTTTGACCACCTGGGGTTCTTTAACGTGCACCCGAATCTGAGCACACGGGCCTACAACATTTCCGCCTCCATCGGAAATGCAGCCGCCGCAGCCGGGATTCGATTCCGCGGCCTACGGGTCAGCAGCCGAGTACCTTAGCCACTAGACCACCACGGCGGAGTGCGGCTAGCTAGCTAGCTAGCTAGCTAGCTAGCTAGCTAGCTAGCTAGCTAGCTAGATAGATAGATAGATAGATAGATAGATAGATAGATAGATAGATAGATAGATAGATAGATAGATAGATAGATAGATAGATAGATAGATAGATAGATAGATAGATAGATAGATAGATAGATAGATAGATAGATATAGTCAAGCTTACCAAAGTTCGCTTAGAAATCTTCGCATCAGCAAAAGGTATCCTCAAACACTTTAGGCACCTGTTACGACGACTGGACGATGGATCGCTTTTCGTGCTAGTAATACGTCCTTCCCATCGCGTGTCAATATTAACGAAATAGTGGGAATGAGGGGCCAGTTTGTTTGTTGTACAGAACAACACAAAGCCAGCTGTTAATGAAGCATTACAAAGATCGGAGCCCAGATTCGTTGCTTTAATTGAAGGGTGGTAATTAACCAATAGAGAAAAATTATAGTCGGCGAAAAAAATAAAGAAAAAAAACAAACGACTTGCTGCCGGTGGCAAGTGAACAGCGCACATGCGATTCATAACTACTTGCCTGCGCGATATACCAAAGCGCTACCGCCCACAGTGACGTTTCACACCGGTGTGGCAAAAACCAAAGTAGCATATGGCGTTTTTATTCGTGTTGACTACAGCATGCATTGAACAATTGTTCTTCTAACAGCGTCTGTCAAAAGGTGGCCCCACCGTGGTGGTCTAGTGGCTAAGGTACTCGGCTGCTGACCCGCAGGTCGCGGGATCAAATCCCGGCTGCGGCTGCTGCATTTCCGACGGAGGCGGAAATGTTGTAGGCCCGTGTGCTCAGATTTGGGTGCACGTTAAAGAACCCCAGGTGGTCGAAATTTCCGGAGTCCTCCACTACGGCGTCTCTCATAATCATATGGTGGTTTTGGGACGTTGAACTTCCACATATCAATCATATCAATAAATGTCAAAAGGTGTTGCTATAGACTTTTCAACCTACACAGACGCTGTCGTTGTTGAAATAAACAAAATGGTTGCAATGAATGCCCTGGAGTAATGTAGTCGATCTATGCCAGAAATTGCAAGTAAGAAGCTGCAGAAAACCGTAGAAGCTAAAGTTCTTTGGCGTAAAATGCTGCGTATAAACAGATAAAACAAGTGCGTCTATCGGAACACCATCAACTTAAAAGCATCTGCAAGATAATATGCCAGTCATCTAAACTGAGTGGTGCAAAAAGAACAACGCCCATGTGAAGCATTGACGGACAAGTTCAACTCATGCATCTATAGATCATCGAAGTTGTCTTACCGGGAATTTCTTCTGCAAACGCGACTGTTGCCAGGCTAGCGAGAAACACAACGAACAGCACCACGAAAAGCGAGCGTTCGTTGTTCATTCTTCCCATATCGGTTCGGTTTCCTCGTAATCTTCACAAGCGTCGTCGAGTGGTGTCGAGTAGACGGGCGCTGCCCTCGACCACACCTGTCGGTCGCTGCGCTGCTGTAACTTCTCATGCGTATGTGCAACAGCGCCGATTGAAGCCTCTCTGCGCCTCCGGATGGCACGTAGGAAAACACAATATTACTTTTCAGGTGCCCCTTCCTATCTCTCCTCCTTACCCCTGCTCTTCCCATCGCCTCTCGCTTTCCATATTGTCACTATAGTTGGAATTCTAACGGCCGCACACCTACTCAGGTGAGAATGTTCAACGGCAGCTGGGGCAAGCGAATAGCACTTTATTGTCGAGACGAGGCCGCAATCTCCTTTTCGCTCGCGGGAACACCGATAAGGAATGGCTCCGCAGTGATAACGCGACTTTGAGAGAGAGGCGTGCGTCAGATACCCCGGAGTTACCTTGACATGGAGTGTTTCCCTTTACTTTTTCTGTTACGCACGAAATGCCGAACACGGGTGGAGATTGGACTACATAGTCTTGTATTTTCGAATGCAGAAATATTTGGCATAATTAGATCGTTATACGTCTTGACTTTTGAATAAGAATAATTCGTGTAGCGCTGCGTTTACTCTGACAGCACATCGGAGTGTTTAGAGAGAGAGAGAACTTTGGAGTGATAGATGGGAAAGTTGACCACAGTCGTAACGTAACTGCAAGAGCCCCGTTGCTTCGTTGTGATGCACTCGGATTCACTGGCAAGACTTATATTGTCTTCGAGTCAGGACAGTGCAACACTTCCGAAAACAAGAACCAGAGTCTTGTGAAACTAAAAGTCTTGTCACCGTTTATTATTTAATCATAATCGCAAGAAAAACAAAAAGAGGAACTATCTCAACCAAAAACTAAACCTCTATAACAAAATCTGCATCTAATCTACGGTGATACTCAAATTTGAGCTAAGAAATTATACAAATATTTTTGGAGTACCATTTTTAAGCAGTATGCTTCGGAAGGAACATATTGACAGTGTACTCTGAGAATTGTCGCGCGTGGTGTATATGGTATACAGCTGCTGAACAGTGCTACCATGTAAAGTAAAGCTTTTTTCTTTAAAAATAAGTTTTTATTCGCACCTCATGATTTTTTTTTTGGTTAGGGGCTGCAAATTTAATGCGAACCTGTAATAACTATGCATAACGCTGTAAAAAGTACGTTAGAATCAATTTTAATTTACCTTATGATGCTCGCACAGGCTAATTGTTTCAGCGGGCTGGAATATTAGCCGCCCATGATGCCTACGCTTCTAATTTAGTATTGACAATCAGGCGCTAAACGAAAGGAAATCGAAGTTTCGAAGTTTTCCGCAAGACCTCTCCCAAGTGCAGCTGAACATTACATTGCTAAACATACAAAACAGAGAAATGTGGAAAATGGAAACGTCGAAAACAAACTACTCGAAAGATATTTTAGCGTAAATGCTTCCTACTTTACTTTACAAATACTTGAAATTTGGTGTTGACGTCCTACAATGTGCACAGACACAGTCGCGGCGACATGAACATGGTAAGTTCTGATTAATTTTTCTAATATCACGATTGCACTGTTGTTATTATTGTTAGTTTGAAGCTGTGTTTGGTTTGCTTCGTCGCATGTTATTTGAGCTATTGTTGTTGACGGTTATTGCTGCTGTTTTGTATAGCGGAAGCTGTGGACCCTTGTCAAGCTGAACTGTCGCAGGGCAGTTCATTTCGGGTCAATTATCTTGAAGATCTCCAGGGTGGTATTACAAGCAGCTTTTACCAGCTGACATTCATCAATGTGTTAATGAATAATAAACATTATTATTGTTAGTGTTAGCAGCGCTCAGCGCAGACCGCATCGCAATGTTAGAGAAGCTTCGTTTTTCCGATCATTCTGTTAAGAGCACGCGCAGAAAGTGGATAGTCGAGTTTTTTTCGAGAGTTTGCACGTGCCCCAGCGATAACGCTGCAACGTTTGACGCAGTGTATAGAAGACGTAGGGTGCGCTCAGGCAATGGTCAGGTTATTCGACGACTGGCGAAAGTTCTCGCCGCTATCAGTGCATACCGCGTGACTTAGTTGCACATACTTTGACTTTTCATGTTCCGGGAACAACTTCGCTCTAATGAAAGCTTTCGCATTCCCCATTTACTATCTCAGAAGCCTTCTGAGACAGGAAATGTCTGTGGTCTACTACCTGCTGTTAATACTTGGATAATGAATCTTGTCAAAACACTTTACTACCTCAGAAGAAAGTAAGTAGTGCTACATTTTCTAAGAGTGCAGGCCGTCTGCGTTGGTTCAAGAAAGCAACAATATAAAATAAAAATTATATAGAATTGCAGCTTATGAGCTAATGCATACGCACCAAGGAAGAGCGAGGAGGAATCGTCCTCTGCACCGTCTAAATGATTGATTGATATGTGGGGTTTAACGTCCCAAAACCACCATATGATTATGAGAGACGCCGTAGTGGAGGGCTTCGGAAATTTCGACCACCTAGGGTTCTTTAACGTGCACCCAAATCTGAGCAGACGGGCCTACAACATTTCCGCCTCCATCGAAAATGAAGCCGCTGCAGCCGGGATTCAAACCCGCGACCTGTGGGTCAGTAGCCGAGTACCTTAGCCACTAGACCACCGTGGCAGGGCCTCTGCACCGTCTAGTGGCGAAGCTGTATGCTGTAGAGAGTATTGCTCTAAATAGCTATCGAGAGCAATACTCTGACGGAATGCGCACGAGAAAGGCTTTCGACAGTATAAAGCTCACCACTAGATGACGCAGACGGCAAAGGAATGGTCGGACGGGAATGGTCCTAATACTTTTGCTCACGAGTCTACGTAGCAGGTACGCACGAGTAATCAGCTGAGGCACTCGCACCTTCTATAGTATGTAACATATGTGAAGGCAATTTCGTGGTGACAGATGATCACGGCTGTTGTATGTCTGGGTTCAAAATATCGATCACTACTCTACCCTTCAACGTTGTAGTAACGTTAAACCACAACACATACTGCTACATGTACTCGGAAAGCCTTTCTTATATTTTCTTATACGGCGGTCATGTTGAGTTACCTTCATGGCATCGTTCTGAACTAACGTTCGGTTTCACTAACAAGGAGGGTATATCGAACTATAAACAAATGACGTCAACGTTAAACGTGTTCACGCTAAGCACGTAACAGGGCGCGACGGTCCCCCGAAGTTAACAAAATCTGCCCAACTAAAGATATTGTCACGCAGCAAAGAACGACGCAGTTGTCTATAAGGAAAACAAGTTTATTGGAGCGAACCTGTGCTCCCCTAACAACTGAAAGAATACACAGGCGGCGAAGCAGCGGCCGGCAAAACGACGGGCACGCTAGTGAGCGTCGGCGATCGAATGACGCGGCATCGGCTGTGCGGGAATTTATATCCCTCGGCGCGAGGGTTTCTCGAATAGTCGATTTGTATCGAGAACGCTGTGATAGCGTTTGTTCGAAACGCTGTTCGATAGCGTTTGTTCGAAACGCTGTGATAGCGTTTGTTCGAAACGCTGTGAAAACAGTGATAGCACAGGTCAGCGCAGCCAGGCCGAAAAAGCAAAACACAAATAAACAAACCCAATGCATGGTTCGCGGCAATACACAGGTACGGCCAAGCAAAGTGATCTCGACTCTCACTTCAACATTAGTCTCTCGTATTACCGGTTCCACTTTTAAAAGGACAGAAGCTGGTTTATTACATTTTCTCTTTCCTTTTTTAACAAGTGAAATAAAAGTGAAGTGTTTTCACAAAGAAAAGTTCTAGCTAGGCTGTGCTGTCAATTCCGCATCATAAAACGCAATGAGTAACTACTTAAGAGTAGAAATTGAAACCAGGAGGTTTGAGTACAACAAGGCATGCTCTTTTATACTAACATCGTGGCGGGTTTTAAAACGACCGCATAAAAAGTTAGGGTCAGATAAGGAAATCAAAATTTTCGCGTCTTCTTCAGTGGTCTGGATTCATCCTTCTTCCAATAATTTCGAAGGTCAACACTTCTCACTGAATGACGCTTAGATCCTTGCTTGCTCTTCGATCACTGTAGCTACCACTACGCTAAAGTGGCCTTGTTGGTTGGTTGGAAGAACTTAATTCGGGTCCTTCGGAACGCGCCCTAGCACGCAGCGGGTGACTCCCACGTCGGGACCGCCTGGTGGTGGTGGTGGTGAAACTATCGCCCAAAAGAGAGTCCTGGAGGGCACCCAACTAAAAGTTAGGTGTAGAGGACACCTCCCATGTTGGCCCGGGAGGCCCTGCGGTCAGGTGATGCGTCACACGTTATTCACCCTAGTTCGGTGATTCATGCTCTTACAGGAGCGTAGAGATGAGCACATTCTTTCACGCATCTCCGCAACGACAGGCACGCTGCATTGTCATGCGAGATCGTAAATCTGACCCGTCTTCCGGTCGCTTGCACGGAACACGGCGACATCGCGTCGTCGTCAGCGTATGTGCACGTTTTTTTTTTGTGCCAAGCAGGCTTTTTTTTATCGATAAGGAGATGTCAATGCACAAATATGGTGCCGGCTACTCCTTGGCCCTTGAGTGAAACTTGAACACGTATTTTAAAGTAAAACATACAAAGCAGTGCATGGAAAATAGAACACTCGGGTACAGATATGCAAATACTTCTTTATTCCGAACCATATAAGTTCCGTTTTGTGAAATAGATGAGAAAATGCGCCCCCCCCCCCCCCGTTGTTGTTGTAACCTATGAGAAACAAGAATATGATTTGCCGTTTATTCAGCAAATGTAACGTGGGTTCAGACGGAACGTTGAGGCAGAAAAGTGGCACTAATGTTGACTTAAGAAAAGGCTAAAGCCTGAGGATATTTGTCGTATCTATAGGACGCAGTTCGCAGACGGAAAATTCTCACAAACACTATGAGGAAACGTAAAGAGTGTCGTAGACCATGTTCTGGAACGGGCACTTTATTGCGAACCAATAATAACGGTTACAGTTTACCTTGAGTAATTGCCAGATCGCCCATCATTCGCAGTGTAGAACATAAGATGGTAGAAACTGCTATCTATCTATCTATCTATCTATCTATCTATCTATCTATCTATCTATCTATCTATCTATCTATCTATCTATCTATCTATCTATCTATCTATCTATCTATCTATCTATCTATCTATCTATCTATCTATCTATCTATCTATCTATCTATCTATCTATCTATCTATCTATCTATCTATCTATCTATCTATCTATCTATCTATCTATCTATCTATCTATCTATCTATCTATCTATCTATCTATCTATCTATCTATCTATCTATCTATCTATCTATCTATCTATCTATCTATCTATCTATCAACCAATCAATCAATCTATCAATCTGTCTATCAATCTGTCTATCTGTCTATCAATCTGTCTATCTATCTATCTATCTATCTATCTGTCTATCTATCTATCTATCTATCTATCTATCTATCTATCTATCTATCTATCTATCTATCTATCTATCTATCTGTCTATCTATCTATCTATCTGTCTATCTGTCTATCTATCTATCTATCTATCTGTCTATCTGTCTATCTGTCTATCTATCTATCTGTCTATCTATCTATCTATCTATCTGTCTATCTGTCTATCTGTCTATCTGTCTATCTGTCTATCTGTCTATCTGTCTATCTGTCTATCTGTCTATCTGTCTATCTATCAATCTGTCTATCTATCTATCTGTCTATCTATCAATCTGTCTATCTATCTATCTATCTGTCTGTCAATCTATCTATCTGTCTATCTATCTGTCTGTCAATCTATCTATCTGTCTATCTATCTATCTATCTGTCTGTCTGTGTGTCTGTCTGTGTGTCTGTCTGTCTGTCTGTCTGTCTGTCTAATCTACCATGGGAATTAATTTATAGGCATGATTATCGACGGCTTTCACGGATATACAGAGGGATTTCACGGATATACAGAGGGATTTCACGAATATTCGTCGGGCTCTCACCATGGTGGCAACAAAAAGATGCTATATAGTGTTTGTCACATATGTATAACTGTCTTTTTATCAATTATCCAGGGTACAACCGCTTAAAAGTAAATGCGATACAAAAAAACGATGCAGATAGAGTAAGGTAGATATAGCATCTCCGCGTTTTTTTTTCCATGTCTACTGTTTGTATTCGGCAAACAGTCTGTCAAGCCGAGCTACCGGTTCAATATATGCAATCGAGATTAACAGCATGAGCGTCTTATTTTCTTCTTTCAAGCCATTGCAACTCATCATTTGCACGCCTCGGAATATAATACTGCTGTGTACCACTCTGCATATCTGATGGATAGAGATGAGATTGTCTTTAGTGATAAAGTGATGATTAGTGATAAAGAAAAAAGAACTCACAGGTTCCCATATGGGTTCACCTGAGACGACTGTAGGGCAAGAACTATCCTTGTTTTTCTCCTATTCAATACATTTTTATGTTTTCTACTTCCCTCACGCAGCAGATTCTTACCTCTTCCACAATACTCACCCGAAACTCCGAAGTAGCAGAGCAAGTAGCTATAGCTAGTAGCCGCGAGATCGAGCAGAGTCGCTGCCTGGCGGCTACGGCTACTGGAAATGTGAATTGCTCCTTGCGTCGTCTGCTAGCCACATCGTGTTTCTATGTGCGTGTACGTCATGCAAGTTCTCAAGGTGTGGTTTGTCCGGTCATATCAGCGCGAAGTGTAACTGTTTCTACGTATGTGTGAAACAACGTGCGAAAGCATTTCGCGTTGCTCGGCTGCTAATGCATTGCAATAAGATCAGCGAGTGCAACTTTCCAGAGAGTTGTTTATTGTCGTCGTACCCTGCATTCACCAGAATAATTTCAGAGCGGGTGGTGCTTTCTGTTTCAAGCACATCGCAAAATGCTCTTGGCGTCCTCCCAAACATGAAGATTATTAAATGCTGTGTGATTGCAGCGTGTTATAACGACTCTGCTGTAAAAAAAAGCAAGAAATAAACAGGCTCCAGGACATGCACTTGAGCGTTGTTGGTAAGTGTACAACTACTGCACTGTAGTTTATCGATCATTCTGGGAGACTTAGTTGTGTTTATCTGGTCATGGTGCCACTACACAAAAATATTACTATCGCATAATCTGTGAGACTTCGATACTTACACTCTACCGTGCGCAATCGTCTGCTTAGATTTAAGAACGCTTTAAAGAGCCCAGACGTTGAAAGTTAATTCAGATGGCATGCCTTATATATCATCATCATCATCATCATCATCATCAACATCATCATCAGCCTGACTACGTCCACTGCAGGACAAAGGCCTCTCCCATGTTCCACCAGTTAACACGGTCCTGTGCTTGCTGCTGCCAATTTATACCCGCAAACTTCTTAATCTCATCTGCCCACCTAACCTTCTGTCTCCCCTAACCCGCTTGCCTTCTCTTGGAATCCAGTTAGTTACCGTTAACGACCAGCGGTTATCCTGTCTACGCGCTACATGCCCGGCCCATGTCCATTTCTTCTTCTTGATTTCAGCTATGATATCCTTAACCCCCGTTTGTTCCCTAATCCACTCTGCTCTCTTCTTGTCTCTTAAGGTTACACCTACCATTTTTCTTTCCATTGCTCGCTGCGTCGCCCTCAACTTAACCTGAACCGTCTTTGTAAGTCTCCAGGTTTCTGCTGCGTAGCTAAGTACCGGCAAGATACAGCTGTTATATACCTTTCTTTTGAGGGATAGTGGCAATCTACCTGTCATAATTTGAGAGTGCTTGCCGAATGTGCTCCACCCCATTTTTATTCTTCTAGTTACTTCAATCTCGTGGTTCGGCTCCGCGGTTATTACCTGCCCTAAGTAGACATGATCTTTTACACTTCAAGTGCACTATTACCTGTCTCGAAGCGCTGCTCTTTTCCGAGGTTGTTGTGCATTACTTTCGTTTTCTTCAGATTCATTTTAAGACCAACCTTTCTGCTCTCCTTGTCTAACTCCGTAATCATGAGTTGCAATTTGTCCCCTGAATTACTCAGCAATGCAATGTCATCGGCGAAGCGCAGGTTACCAAGGTACTCTCCATTAACTCTTATCCCTAACTGTTCCCATTCTAGGCTTCTGAAAACCTCCTGTAAGCACGCGGTAAATAGCATTGGGGAGATTGTGTCCCCCAATTGTGAGAAGCAGCGATGGCGTAGTGGTTAGAGCATCTGCCTCGCATGCAAAAGGTCCGTGGTTCAAATCCCGGTGCCGCGCAGCTCCCAACCGGATAAAAAAAAAAATCCGCGTGGTGATGGAACTGCATTACGAGGCCTGGGGTGCGGCCTCACCGGTAACCACCGCCGGGAACGCACTCCCTCACCAGAGAAGGATTGGCCACCCTGGTGCAGTATCTGGCCACTACCTCCCACATGCATACGCCCTATATATAGGGTCGTGTAATTTCAGTGAAATTTTCATCTATTTTACATTGTTTTCAGCGTTTGTGTGGCATTGTTAGTGACCTACTGAAGGCAGTGGTATTTTTTTTTTGTCTGAAAGCAAAAAAGAGCATGCTTGGCCCACTAACCAGGCCTTTGTTGCAGCACCGTCATGCATGTAATCCATTAATGAAAGCTTTCTGCTGAACTTTTATGTAAGATTTTTACTGGTGCAAGAACATGTGCGTACACGTAGTAAACGCAGTGCAGCGCAAAACGCCGTCAGCCACTAAGCTTTCCTGACTAGGCTTTTTGACTATCCTACATTTCTTGGTGAACAGAATGAGAAAAAAAATCACATAGTGTAAAGTGCGAACGGTGGTACTGAACGAATCGCACAGATATGCGGGATTTCTACGATCTTTCTTTCTCTCTTTTTTGTAGTTTGCAGATGACAAAAATGTAGATAAGTAGTTCAGTCACGCTACAGCAGTTACAAGCGCATTATATATTTGCTCTTGACGTTGAGAGAGATCCTGCGAAGAAGGGGAAGAGACCCAAACGAACTGCGCAATCGCATTTCGTTTGGGTCACTTTTGTACATGTTGTTTTATGCGTCTTCTAATAAACCTGTCAGTTGTGAGTAAACGTTCAGTGTCCACTTCTTGTCCAGTATTTGGCGCCACTTTAAATAATAAAGAAATGGACATGGGAGAGTAGGCAGCGTGCGTAGGATATACTTTGGCCATTACCGGTTAATGATAGAATTCTAGGAGAAGGAAAACGTACGAAGGGGAGACAGCAGGTTAAGTAAGCAGATGAAATTAAGAAGTTTGCTGGTGTATAACGTGGTATCAGAAAGCACAAGACCGTGTTGATTGATAGAAAGAGGCTGTTGCCCTGCAGCGGGAGTAATCAGACTGATGATGATAGTAATGTTATAAAGTGGCTACTATACTGGCTACCAAAACACTGAAGTGTTACCCCCGGAGAACATCGTAACGCGCACTCAAAAAAGTAGGCTTAGTCTGTTGTATCGACTAGAAAAAATTCCTATAAATGTGCTGTACAATCAGTCTGAGTCCTGTGTCTTGTCGGTGATAAGTGAGAAACCAGGGAAGTGGTTCGGAACTTTGTAACAATGCCGCCCCCGAAATCTGTACATTTTCTATGTGTATGCGTGCGTTTGAATGTGTGTGCAAACAGACACACATGCGCACGAACATATATACACAGAGACGTTGAGTCGGGCCTCCATTCTTTCAACGAAAAAAATTTCTAGCAGTGACCTTTAGGGTACTACGCCCTTTTGTAAGCGCCACACTTCGTCCACTTCACTAATTTCTCAGCAGACGTTCTGAGGAAGTTTGAGGGGGTAGCAGGCACATTGAGCGTGTTGACTTGATTAATAGAGAAGCCAGCTTCTGCTTCTGCTGCAGTGGCGAACATCGTTGGTTACTGTCATGCAGATGTTAGTGTGGTGGTTGTTTTGATGGAGGCAGCACCTCAAGGCAGGAAAAGAGGCGCCACTTTCACACATGAAAAAGACTTTAGGACAAGCGGGAAAAGAAGAAAGTAAACTAGAAAACGGAACAGAGTAATGTATTAAATTCGTTACAGCTACCGCGATGGGCGGTGTACTAACTGAGCAAAGTTTTGCGGACAATTCAAAGAAGGAATGACTGTAAACGACACTTTCGACGGTTGAGATCAACGTGGGCGGCGAACTCGTTGGCGTGTGCTCTCGTTGTCTCCGAGGGCGCTCGCAGAGCAGAGGCTGTAGAAGGATGCGGCCCGAGGGACAGCTGGCCCATGTACGCAGCATAGAGGCAGGCGCTGCGGCTCGTCCCGTGGTTGGCAACCGGCAGCAGGGATCCATTCACCAATCACAAAACTGCGAAGTCAGCATGCTCCCCACGGAAGTTCTGCTGCTGGAACAGTGGTAACGCCTCGTTCCCACAATTGCCCTTTGCCGAGGACGTCTGGAGGCTCGTTCGGCGCAGTCAAGCCTTTCGTGCTAGAGTCCGCAACCTAAAAGCAGTGTCTTTTCTAACGGGCCATTCGAGTCAGATTGACGGCATCCCAGCCCTTCGTCGTCGTCTGCTCCTCTGCCGTCTGCCGTGCATCCTTGTTCTCGTTCATCCTCTTCTAATCAGTTGTGGTTGTTTGTGTCCGCGACCGCCCGCACGTACTATCCCTCTACTAAGTGGTTTTTCAAGAGAGAAAGGAAAAGAAAAGTGAGCCCCGTAACTGTCTGCTTCAGCGAGCGACACCTCAACAGTATCTCACAAGGGATGGGGGTGAGGAGGGATTAAAAGGGTAGGAATAAAGGTGCAGAAAGAGAGAGAGAGGCGTGAGGTGGTAAACAAGAGAGAGCGACGACAAATCGAAGGGATAGGAGAGATAGGAAAGATGAAAACACGGTCACAGGAGTCCGAGGACGGTTCACCACTTGCGAGAGCTCTTGTCGGCGTCAGTAGATGGCATAGAGCAAGTCCAGTCGGTCAGAGCTACACTGTCGTCGAAGGTCGTCGTCGTCACGAGATGACGTAGGGCTAGCCCGGTCGGCCAGAGCTACGCTGACGCCGGAGATGGCGAGGCCACAACCGGTCGGCACGGAATCCAGCAAGCGAGTCCGCTATCCCTCGCCGACGTTTTCTTTCTATACGCGCTGCAAGTATCCATCGCGCGGTGCTTCTATCACGTCACACCACCGCGTCTGTCGCACTTCCGACACCAGCACACAGCACCGAGTATACGCCACACTGGTCGCGCTCATCATAGTTACAAGATAAGAATAAAAGCGAGCTGTGGCCACATACATCACTGTCTCTCTCAGAAAGAATTAGTATGGATATACAGTCACACTTACTCATTTTCATGACGTCACGAACCTTCCGCGTATTTCAGGTAGGTGGTTTTCACATATAGAGAGATGTTAATTATTTCTGGTGTTAACTCGGAATACATGGCTTTCCTTCCCGATTTATGCAGAGGCTCCCACACTATTTCTCAGCCAAACGTAACAATTCAGGTAGAGATGTGTGACTTTTATTTTTAGTAAACGTAGTCTTTATTTACATAGCAGCCAAAAAGTTGTGAACAGGAACCGCCAGGCACGACACTCTGGCTCAGATGAACACCGGGCATGCCACCGTTATGGGGGTGAAGGTTGCATTTATTTTTGCGGTATAGCTAGGGCTCCGTGTTTTTAGAGTTTATTTTTTATAAAGTGCGGAGCGTGTTCTTCCGAGTTTTTTTTTTTTTCGAAGGGGTGGGTGGGGGGGGGAGAGTAAATACGGCATTTTTTCAGATTTTATTTGTCGTAAATCTCCATCCATTTAGAATTCGGTGTTTATTTTTCATAACGAGTTGTTGCGATTTTTTCTTACTAATTTTATTTTGAATGAAGATGCCTTGCATCGTTGTTATAATAAAGTTTTATTATCATTTAGTTATTTCTTGGTTTATGTTTACTGTGTCAATAAGGCCATTGATTTCCGTTACTGTAAACTCGTCAAAGGTACATTTAAGGGCAGGAGGAGTTAGTCAAGGTGCTTCTCAGCGTTTTTTGTTTCTTTTTCTCGATAAAAACAAAGGAACTATGCCAAATATTATTCCCAATACACAGTATCTTAGATGAAATGATAGCTGAACACGAACACATGCGAGCACGCGAAGTGTGTTCTACATGTCAGGAAAGGTGGAACGCGGAAACAAATTTACATACAAGTACAAACATTTCAACGCAAAACACCTACGTTTGTTCGCATTACGACTTTAAAGCTTGTTGTATAATAGGCGCAAGCATACTTCACGAGGTTCATGCCACTAATGGAGGGGTACTCCTTTAGAAGGTTGATTATCAGCTTTGAAAATGCCTTTTGAACGTTGAAAATGGTCGTGTAGAATCGGAGCTTATCAGATAAATCCAAATTGTAGAAAACTTTACCAGTGAAAGTTTACCAGATTTTTTTCCCAAATATATCCGCAAACACGGAGCCCTATGTTTATACCTGACTATAAGAAGCCTTAATACGAGACCTGGACAGGTTCTTCACTGACTAGCTTTAAGCTGCCAATGCCCTACGAGGAACTAATCGAACACACCCAATACTCAGACTACTTTGGCAGTGTCTCAGTACACTTTCGAGTGCTTGAAGGCAAGACTACAACCGTATATTGTGGTTAGTTTTAAGGCACTATGACGCACACTTACACGTTATTGCGTTTGCCAGGCAGAACGATACAGGACAACTGATAGTAGTCTGTAGTTCGTGCTTGCTAGTCTTATGAATTCGATCATTCTTTAAATACATTTACACGATGACTCTCGCTCGGCTTTCTTTTTGCCCTGTGTCACTTCAGTCGTAAATCGCAGATGAAAATGACCACTGAACTGGAGCTCCAGAGCTTTGCGAATCACAGGTGATGATGAATATGATCATAAATACAAAAGGAATGCGTGTAGTATACAGCCCTCAAACATCACAGACAAACGAGCAGTGTCGAGCATGAATGCTGAGCTGTCGCCGCTATGTCGTCGCGACAGCTCCGTTGTTCTCGCCTTGCACCTGGACAGCTGCCTCTTGGCTTCCCTGCGATTCTTGTTTCTCGCTAAGCTGTAGCGAAGAAAGAGAGAAAGAGAGACCACGTACAATAAAGCTAACCAGTAATGTAGTCACGGTAAGCAAGACATCCAGAACCCAACTGCAAGATTAAACTTCTTACAAGGTTGTAGTGTCATTTTAGAATAAAATGCCACTTTACATGAATAAGTGAAGAAGCATCTGAGAGGCACTTTATTCACGCGGGACTTCACATTAGAATCGGCGTGATAGATTCTTATAGCTGAATACATTGCGGCAATATCCACCTGATCGATATGGTTAACTTCTGCAACGACAGCTACGGTACATGAGCGTCTCCTTTCAGCATATTGGCCAACATAAAATAAGAAGAAACTTTAGGCGGGATCCACTTGATAAAACAAAACAAAAGGAAACAAACACTTGTTTTAGTATTTGCATATAAAAACCAATGTATTACAGTCATAATTTATTTCGCCTTTCAAAGTAGGTGAAACGATACAGCATTACACTGACCAGCTTATCAGTGAGAGTAGGATTTAACAGCTGTTGATTGTTGATTCACTAGTTAAATTATTGGCGAATGCTAAGGAACATTAAATTTTGTTAACTTATTTAAGCATGCACACCTATAGCATTCTGCAATATGCTACTTATAGTATGTGAGAAGCACATAATAAAAAGTAAAGTATACCGCCATCAATTTGTGTTATGCGCGTCCAACTAGACGTTTTGCTATGACGTCATAGTTAGGACGAACAAATAAAAATTTTCAACTCTTGTCCCCACGTACACAGCCTCATCCTCGCCGGTTGCCTTGGGATGCAGTTGAAGTTTGTGGTTGTTTGACGTGCACCGAAGCTACAGCAGTTCGGAGTGTTTGAAACGTTTCATCGGGTTCGGTCGTTTTTCCGGCTTGAAGTATGCCAACACGGCGGAAGCATGAAAAATAACGGTAATGCTGCTTCGTGGGCGGATCCTGTACTTATTTATATCCTAGGCTGCCAGCGACTATGACTGAATGGATGCGTACTAAATACACACATGCAAAGATTGCTTTTCCAGCAAATAAAGGCTGCGGTAGTGGTCAGGTTGGGGTGGCAGAGAAAGAGGTGTGAAGGAGTGGTGGCGGGGTTACTACGCATATATAAGCGCAAGCACAGCTTCATGCTATCATTTATGCTGACAACATACATGCCAACAGACTTCACGCTGCAATTATAAAGTTCGGCAAAGCACGTAGTTCACTTGCCTCGATACTTCACAGTATCCGCTGGTACCTCTTCTGGGGAGACACTGCAATTAAAGAGTCATGATAAACTGACACATCCAGCCGTGAGGCACAATGTACTACTTAAAAAAAAAGTTCAACAGGCTTAACATATTGCCGCGCGCATTCCTTATCTTCACTCATGTTTCATTAGATTTTCTCCCAAAAAGCCTGTCAGGAATGCTCAGCGCGAACTGTGCCTCATTGTTCAAGAAGGTTTTGCGATCGCTTCGTTAAGATTGCGCGCAAGACGCGAACACTCGAGATTATTCCAGAGCTTGCACGGCCAAAAGTGATAAGGTTGGAATATTCGACGGCACTTGTATAATTGCGGAAGTGCTTCGCCGCTTATCAGTTGGTTGATGGCTGACGCTCAGTTCGCCGCTATCAGTTCCAGCGTGTATCGTATCTAATTTGACGTTTAGTTTACCGGCCACAAGTTCGGCCCAATAAACAGTTTCATCTTCTCCCTGAAGTCTGATTGATTTGTGGGGTTTAACGTCCCAAAACCACCATTTGATTATGAGAGACGCCGTAGTGGAGGGCTCCGGAAATTTTGACCACCTGGGGTTCTTTAACGTGCACCCAAATCTGAGCACACGGGCCTACAACATTTCCGCCTCCATCGGAAATGCAGCCGCCGCAGCCGGGAATCGAACCCGCGACCTGCGGGTCAGCAGCCGAGTACCTTAGCCACTAGACCACCGCGGCGGGGCTCTCCCTGAAGTCTGCCCCCTTCGTTGATGTCACGACCCAGTGACTACATTTTCCTGAAACGTACACGTTTACGCAACTCGTTACAGCGTGTTACAGCAACCAACCGCGTGTTGTATGTGCGTGGGGGATGCTTACAAGTTCACGGCGCTTCTGAAAACATTGAGGCTAATACGCCCAGTTATTTTGTATCTGCCATGTCATGTAGGCTCAAGGAGATAAGTGGTGTAAAGACATGTATACGGGCCTGAATTTAACTTTAGAACTGAGGAAAGGACGACATTAGTGGGTTTCTCCGCAAATTTTTATGAACAGACATAACATTTATGATGAGGCAGGGTGTTGAGATTGACATCATTGCCATGGTGCACCGAGAGTCTCATGATGCAAGCAACGAGTACTTTGATTCAAGAATGTTGCTGAACAGCTGTTTCTTTAACTGTGCGCCATTACTTGAAGAGACTATATATTGCCGCATGTTGTTAGGCACCCGCCGAAGTGTTGCGCCGCTTCCCGGTCTTATAAAGTTCCGCCACACCAACTGAAGCCAAACACGCCAAGCTAAACGCGCCATGCAACGCTGACTGCACGTGTCACCACACCCTGCGCTGGAAGAAGAAGGCTGGCGGCTTTTCGAAGGAGCGGCACGCGGCGAGACGCTGAAAGAAGAAGTTGACGAGGTTTTCTCTGGCAAGCTTAGGACGACCTCTCTGTATTTAGTTGACGGGCACAAGTTTGCCCAAAAGAAATAGTTGTTTGAGCTTCCGGCGTTGTATTTGTTCGTTACAATATGATTGTTGAGGTTTAACTTTCCAAAAACCCCGATAGGATTATGAGAGACGCTGCAGTGGAGGGCTTCGCAAATTTTGACCATCTGGGGTTCTTTAATGCTCACCTAAATCTTAAGTACGCGATCCTCAAGCATTTTCGCCTCTATGGAATTGAAAAAAAAAACAACAAAAACTGTGCATACAGAATGGCATAGTGTGTCTTGAAAGAAGGTCTAATATCGCTTCTCTGTAAAATGATTTTGCTTACCGATAGTAGAAATGAATACGTTTCTTGAAGGTGATGAGTAAATACAGCGCTATTATAAGGACAGCGATCCCTATTGCGATAACTGCATACAACGCTGTGGCGATACTTTTATCAGGATGCTTGCTGCCTGGAAAAACGCAAGAGCCATTCGCACTCTGGTTAGAATTGTTACACAGCATAATACTTACACATTGCAATATTGAATGCTATATCTTTCTGGTATGATTGGGTTATACCTATAAAGACAATACATAAAAATGAGTGCCTGAAGGACTTATATATTCGAGGTTTTTATCCACCAGAAGTCAATGACACCAACAGAATCCAACGCTCAGCCAATGCTAGATAAGCTTTGGCACCAGATAGCTATAGCATAAAGCCTGTGCTAGCGAACAGTGCTGAGTGATCGTACTGCACACGTGCTCTACTTACGGGGTGCACTTGCTAGTTGAGTTTTGCAAATCAATTCATGTTGTATTTTGTTGTTATTACAACTTTGTTTTGTAGTTTTAATAGGAATAAAGGTTTTCCAAGTGCCACTCCTGAAATTTTCGCGCTGAGAATGTTTCTATTTTTTTCCCCAAATCAAGAACTGGTCCTGCAACCACATCTTTCCTCATATAAAAAGTGTCTCACGTAGATCTTTAGCTTCGTGTATATTTGCGTGAAACGACAAGGTAAAGGGCCCCACGATGAACGCTTATGAAGTCCCAATGTTGCTGTGTTCTGGCGTTGTTAACCACTTATTGCTATTAGAACCCTGAGATGCACCGAATACAAGAATGAGTAACCTTTGGGAAAGTGTATGACACTTGTTTAAAGATTAACGACATTAGTGAACAACCCAGAAGATGGTGAACACGCGGAGCGCTATCTGTTGTTCTCTTCCACTTGTGTTCATCTGGGCCTTTTAACACATTGAGACGCTAGCTGTACAGAGCTGTCTTTAAATGCGCCAAACTACCACGTTATCGCAAGGCACTCGATATTCTAATACAACAAGAATATCGCCATACTACGATACTTTACGTGTTTCATACAAATTATTATTAATTAAATTGTAAATAAACACGTATTCATTTTTAAATAACTCATACTCTATTTTCATTTCAATAGAGCGAGATCTCAGGCTAAAAATGTTGCGCCAATTTGTTGGCTCGCTACGCTCCCTACGTTACTCACCTATGCTCCTACGTTACCTATGCTCCCTATGCTCCCTACGTTACTCCCGGAAATCGGGAGGTCTAACCAAGTTGCGTAGCCCATAATGTACGAAAAGTTTCAAAGGGTGAAATAATTAGAGATGGGAATGCTCGCCTTGGCAGTGCTGAACTTGCAGAACACCCCGGACAATCTTGTCGGTGACAATGCCGCCAGTGCAGCGAAGAGTATAGCGCCCATTTCCTTCAGCAGTGCAATGATAGGAATCGTTTGTTTCTTTGTGGACGCCTCGAAAGTACTCGGTGCATACGTCAATGGGATCTGGACCTGCGAATTGGAAGCATATATAACACGTGTGTGCAAATTTTCGCGTTCCATTTAATGAACAGCGAAAAATGCCAGGCCTGCGCGGTACGCGTATCACAAAGAAAGCTGGAAGAGCAACATGAGCCAAATGTACGTTCTTTTGTGGGCGACTTCTGCAAGCATAGCTGTAATGTACATAATACGGCATGAATCGGCATGATTTCGCAAAACTTGGAAGTATTCAGTGTGAAATTATTCATTCCTCTGTCGAGAAGCGATGTACCCGCTATAAATCTATGAGGCATTATTCACACTTCATCAATGCTGTGGCTGATGAAGATGAAGAAATATGACTAAGTCCTTTGTAATGGGCGAGAAGGTTTAAATCACCAACTCGACATACGATTCGCATTGTGACAGACCTGGTTATTATTTTAATATTCTGCCAGGTTATTTTAATTCTGTTAACTTGATTTCTTGCGCGACATGACGCCTGTGCAACGTCTTTTTGAGAGGAATATTGAAGCACCGTTTTGAATCTGTGGTAGAATGCTTGACGCAGATGCATGGGTTCGAATCCGACTTTGCCTCGGACATTTTTTTCTAATCGTGCGCGATAGCGGTTACGAACAGCGGCGGCGGCGGCGGACAAATACGCCGCCTCCGCTAGGTGTTGTGACCTCATTAGAGTTGTCGCTGTGAAGAAAATTTCACTGTAGATTGAGAAGGTCGATAAAGGGGGGCCACCCACCCTAATTATCTAAAGTGAAAGTGCCTATTTTTCTCTAAGCCATTACCCACTCGGAACTGTATAACGTCACTTTCTATGCACTTCATTTCATTTCTTTTAATTAATTTTACCCTCAATCGCACATAGCTTTACTGAGGGGAGTGGGGTACAGAAAAAAACTATAACCGAGAGCAAACATAGTAACATCAAAATAATAAAAATTACAAAACATGAAAATTCGATGTTAGGCAGTACAATGAATGTACGTGTAAGTATAATCAGAATGGGGCAAACAGAGTACAAAAATATATATGTACAATATACACTTCACGTGGCATCACGTAAGTAATTCTGTACTGTAGATGAAAACAAGTCGCGACCTGAAATGGAAACCATGTTCGAGGGAAGGTGGTTCCAGTCGTTGGATGTGCGTGGGACGAAGGAATGATGAAAAGTGTTAGTGCGGCAGCTAATGACGTGTACCTTATGTTGATGATCTAAACGAGCTGAGTAATAGGCAGGAGTGGTAATGAACTGAGCTTTCAAAAGTACTTTAATTTGTCATTTAATTTGTATGGTAATTTTTTATTTCTTAAATTTTTTTATTTATTCAATACTGCCAGCAACCCTTTGGCAGCCAAGGCAGGAGTGGTACAGTGCCGAGTTTGAGCACAAAGTTTACACGCGACCAGTAACACGGTCCGCGGTACACAGGGAAGCAACAATGCAGTAAGCTTACAGATTGTCACGACACGCAAGCGCGCGCAATCAGTAACACAGGCCACGATTCGCAAAGCTGCAACTGTAATTCTCGTTACAAATAGCTACGTGAATATACAATAAAACGGGCAGTGCTAGTCTAATGCAAAACACAAAAAGTGCACTACGCGCATTGACCAGGAAGCGTAAAAAAGAAAATTGGGATATTCAAGAGTGTGAAGTGTAATGACTTACCTGAAACACTTTCTCTGACGACACGTAAGAGAGGAGGAAACAAACACCCCGCGCTTCCTGCCCTTATGTCGCAAAGGTGAATCCTTTGAAGCACGTACTGATTAGGCTCCTCCGAAAACGTCAGCTTCCCAGTCACTATCTCGCTATGTAGAAGGGAGAAAAAAAAGAGGACGTGCAAGAACATTTTTCAGGGATCTTTGTCGACCTCGAAAGATAGAGCCATTCACATTTTCTGAAAGCATAATACTAAGATGAAAAATAACAAACATGATACACGAAGCTTTTGCAAGGGTAGACCCTGGCAAAACTGGACCACGCATTTTTTTTTTCATCTTACCCACATTCATGCACAGCACTCTTCGTGAGCGATTTCCCGTATAAGTTTTTCATCTGAAAAAGAAAAAAAACGGAAAATCATGCATAGTGCAGTTATGCCGGACTTGCAACAAACCCGAGGCGTTATTCACAATGGTCCTAAATTGTAATGAACTCCCCGAAGAAACTTCCTAAAGGAAAATCTGCCATATTTACATTCGTGTTACTTTCTTAATTTGCAAGTCACTTTTGTTTTTATCAATGTTCGTCGTATCACCGAAGCATTGTAGTGCACGTGCTGCTTTACGAACTATGGACTCATTTATCATACATTTTTTACTTTTTGGTTAATACTTGGCTGACCGTAAACATAGCAATCACACGGTCCCCACGCCTAGCTATCACTGCATCGTATTGAGTGTTCGAAAAAGTTGTAAGCTAATGTAGTTAGTAAAAATACCAACAGCTGAATTTTTGAGGGGCATTTTTTGGATGAACTTGGATATTAATATATATAAGTACTCAGTCTGTCTAAACACTCTTGAGGGAACTGGATATTTTTCACGTAAATATTTAAAATTCTTAGCTGTCGGCCGCAGAAGATTCTTGAATGAAACCATTGTTTTTAGTTAAAAGGTAGCACTTACAGCTTCACGAACATTGGCCAACCAGGCTGTGTCGTTGCAATGAGCCAATGTTCCCTCTTGGTCTGATGCTTCCGGGTGCACTTTAAACTTAACGGTATATTCGTATTCATTCGCTGAAAAAAAAAGTGCCTTAGTTTCGGAATTCCCTTTTAGGCGACAAAACAAAACAATTTTGGAAACAGATGACCGACAGACAAGCACGTAGAAGACCGACGAGAACGCTGCGCAACATGAAACTGCTATCTTATTTTTGCACGAACCATTAAAATATACATATAGAGCGAGAGGTAACAATATGAAAAAAAACAACAACAAAAGAACGTTCATTGGTTCATATCGTTGAACCGAGCACGCGCACGCGGTACTGTCACGACATAACAAGCTAAGTTACCACGACAAGGCAACCTATTGTAACTTTTTTTGAGGAAGCGGTATGGAAGGTTGCCTAACGCACATTGTTTTTCTGATCTCGCCATCTCGTTGTAGTAGTAGTAGTAGTAGTAGTAGTAGTAGTAGTAGTAGTACTAGTAGTAGTAGTGGTAGTAGTAGTAGTAGTAGTAGTAGTAGTAGTAGTAGTAGTAGTAGTAGTAGTGGTGGTAGTAGTAGTGGTAGTAGTAGTAGTAGTAGTAGTAGTAGTAGTAGTAGTAGTAGTAGTAGTAGTAGTAGTAGTAGTAGTATGAGCCACCTCTAGTTTGTGAATTCCTTAGTAGATGGCATGGTGTATGTATCTCAATAGAAATAATATTACTAGATAGTTTTAGGGGTTTTCGTATAGTTGACGATTTCGTATAGTAGCCGTGGTAGTAAAACCACACACATAAAAAAGCCAGTCATTGGTGATATTGAACTAGCAGCAAGATTGCAATCGCCTCCCCCTTCAAGGCTATTATGCAAAATATTGACACTGCAGTCCAACACGTGATAAACAATTACATTAAACTACATTCGGAGTAGTTCAGTAAAGACCTGCTGTTATCATTACCCAGGCCACCATGGCACAGGTTAAACTCCCACTTTATCTACAGTTAACTAAAATTCCTGATATACTCTTCAACTTCATTTAAAGTCGGTTAAATGGTGCCACTTCTAGAGCTACGTTGTGATTCGAGGTAGGGTAGAATAGAGTGGCTGATGAAGTGTCTGCGGTAGTAATACACTTTCTGCCTTGCAAAACGACGTTTTTAGATGCAAAGCAAGAAGCAGCTTTTCGACTATCCTCTGTAAAACTGTCTTTACGTACATCCCCACTGCGCATGCTCCCGTCTCGTGCCGGCCCAGGAAAACACCCGCAAAACTGTCGCTCCACTCCCCTTCTCTCACCTCGCAAGGGCGACTCTGGCAGCGTCTGCTGGTGAAAAACCCACTGCTCGCGCTGCACAACCATTCACTGGCCACCCCGTATATGTAAGCATTGGATCGTGCGTTCGGAATTCAGTCAAGGGCGTCTGTACTTGGCTTTCGTTTGATGAGCGCCAGCGTCAACGTCGCGGCCATTATAAGTGTTAGCGCCCGCTGCATCGCATATACACATGGTTCCCTTTAGCGGGAGATGGTCCAAGTTTTTTAAACATGGAAGTGTTTTATGCCGGAGCCCACCACGCCTCCGCTGACGTATTTCCTTCACTGATATGACGCTGTAAAATATATACTCGCAAATTGCAAGGAAAAAAAAAAAGGAAACATGCTGTCGCGCGATGTCAAACCGGCAACCTCTCAAACCGCAGCGCACGGCGCTACCCATTATTCCACGGAGAGTACGTTGTCGAAGATGCTAACGGCAAGTCATTTATATGCCCCATATACCGTTTGGCGGCCGTCAGAGCTTTGAAACGTTAGCGCGTTTTCATCACCAGTAGCGAGGTGGCGCGACAGGCTCGCGTTGAGGAAAGTCGTTCAGCGTGCTCTAAAGGTCATCGCCTCCAAGGAGCGTGGTCTCTCCTGCGCCCGCGCTTATGGGACTTGTATTTCGGGAGAGGAGGAAGGTCACTTTGCACGCTGCCGCCACTTCCTTTACGAAAGAAGCGCGCTGCTGACACACGACGAAGTAAAAATTGTGACATTTGTTAGCGCTTGTCCTGCGCGAAATTTTGCGCTCGTTTCGTACGTTTTTTTTTTCTTTGAACAGCGCGCTTTAGGTGCTGAGCTTTGACAGTTGTTATTCCGCGCTCGTCTTGTGTACGCTTATTTCGTGCGTGCTTTCTACTTGAAGTGTGCGCTGCAAGTTTCTAGCTGCTTGCTATTCTTTACGTGACTTTACAACTTGTTGCTGTTGCTAAAACAGTGCAAAATAAACGCTCCGCTACCTCTGTGAAGACATGTTTCATTTTCGTGTTATACCGATCAGGGGGATCAGCCACATTTTTTTTCTTTTTTCCACTTCACCATGGTCCTGCCATGGTAGTTTGGTGGCCATAGTGATATTCTGCTGAACCGTAGTTGGCGGGATTGTAATAACGGCTGCGGCGACCGTATTTTCAATAGAGCTGGAAGTGCTTGAGGACCTTGCATTTAAATTCAGGTGCATAATAAAGAATCCCAGGAGGTGGAAGAGGGGAACATAATAATTATGTCGTGATTTTCAGGCGTTAAACTCTAACAATTATTGTTATTCTCCGTGGAAGCATTCAAAAAGATTTTTGCACCACACATAGCCTCGCACAATTCGCAATAACAAGTTGCACCTACCTGGTACGCAGTGCTTGGAAATAAAATCCCACTGAAGAGGAGGATGACAGTGACACGTTTCCTTGCCAGCCAACACAATGCACGAGCTGAGTGGAGAGCGGCATTCAGTCTGTTTTTCGAAGGTACATTCATCTGAAATGGCACACAATCGGTTTCGAGACGTAAGTTATTCCCCCCCAGAAATCTAGCTATATCAGCAGTCGGCAAAAAGTAATGGCGTGTTTCTGAACTGAACGACCTCCTCACAAGGCATTGCCAAATATGTGTTACTTCACCGCATAACCAGTTTTTCCCCGTCAAGGTGTCGAATTTTCTTCTACTGTAGATGTGGCCGCAATATATGTTGGCCCGCTCCTCGACTTCAAGAGTCGCCGCACTCGAAAAAAATATGGGCATCAGCTTTCAACTTATCTATTTGCTATAAACGATTTCCTAAACTTTCGCTTGGGAGATTCTACAACGCATTACATTTCTGAGAAACGTTTCAGGCTTGCAGAGTACATCTGCTAATTTTACTCTTTGAAATGATTGCAAGCCGCCTTTTTATAACAAAAATATTATAAACGATGGTTAGAGTAATTTGTGGCACCGGACACATTACTTTCCCAAGCAATATTGCTTTCTGGTGGTGATGTTATCAAATAACAAATTTGACAGCATAAGGATAAAGATTGACTGACTGAGAGCAACACAATATGAATTTTCTTGCAATAAAGAACTCATACAACCTGAATGTTCGTCAACCCAAATGTTAATTGAGGAATTCGTTACTGCTTCCCGGTTATCTATGACTGAGCCCGGCTTGGTATTACTCTGCTTTATAAAATTCAGTCCGTTGTGCAGCATGGGACACAACGCGAGGAAATTTTGGCCAGACCATGAATGTTTAATGCTCCTAATCTGGAGTTTTCTGTGGAGATTTTATTTATGAGCACTTCCGAGATACAAACGCTGGACGCTGATCCCAAGAGAGACCTTAAAGAACCGCTGCGCGGAAAATTTCTGCCTTTAACGCTAAACTGAAGGATTTATGGTGATCATAACTGTGCTGTGGCATAATGCTTAACGGTGCGTAGAATAGAGGTAAGTTTTGCGCGAAAGTGAGGTGGTAACAGCAACTACTGTCCTATTTATTGTTATTGGGTTGAACAGTCCCATAAGTCAGTTTAAAAGCGTAAAAGCCAGAAGAAAGTACAAGGCAACAAGCTGATGTCCTCATTTCCAAAAACTCTGACCTTCTTACAGAAGTAACACAGTTTGAGGGCACTCTGACACCAAATTTTGTAGTTCAGATAATGAGCAAGATAAATTTATGTTGAGGCACACACACATACAAGATATCAAGGGTCAATATAGGTTGAAACATAATTGATATCATTTTAAAGCGCAGGCCACGTGATTGAGTGAGATATGGAGCTCTTCCCGACACCGACATCAACGCATGGGTAATGCAGGCGAGTTTTGCGCGAAAGTGATGTGGTAACAACAACTACTGTCCTAATTAATGCTATCGGGTTGAACAGTCCCATAAGTCACTTTACAAGCATAAAAGCCAGAATAAAGTACAAGGAAACAAGCTGATGTTCTCGTTTACAAAAACTTTGACCTTCTTACACAGTTTAAAGGAACACAGTTATTTAAAGGAACACTGACACAAAATTTTGTTGTTGAGATAACGAGCGAGATATATTTATGTTGAGACACGCACATGTACAAGATATCAAGGGTAAATATAGGTTAAAACATCATTAAAATCAGTTTTAAAGCTCAGGCCGCGTGATCGAGCGAGATACGGAGCTCTTCGCGACGCCGACATCAACGGAGGGGCAATGTTGATGACCTCAGATGAATGGCGCTCACCCGCAGAGGGGAATGGGCCAGGAACCGGGCGGCGGGAAATGAAACTGAAATGAAATTTAAGCAAACTATACATCACGAGCTATTGTTGGCTGGCTGCTGGCACGCGCCTTGAGCTTCGACTACCTGCGATTCCCTCCTTTGTGCCTGCACTGTATACGCGGCATGTTCCTGCCTAGATCGGGATTTTTTAACACGATAGCGTTAAAAAGCTCGTTTTGCAGAAATTGCGGTGTTGGCGTTCAGCTTCGTTAGTTCTGAGCGAATGATCGTCATCTTGTGCGTGACCGAAAAATCGAGAAAGATGCAAATAAAATATATAATAAGAAAACTTGTGCCTGAGTGGGGATTGCACCCGGGTGGTTAACGTTAGAAGCGGGTGATCTACCACACAGCAACGCGTCTGCTTCTGAATTCGGCGAAAATAACTTCCTCTGCTTGGAAATGCAGCGAAGGCACTTGCATGCTTTACACGCGCGTCCTGTATACACGCTTCTCAATACAGCATGAAATACTGCCGTAATAGTACGTTGTTCAAGCGTACATTGCCATCGGTCGTCAGAACGTGTGATTACCATTATGACTTCATCGTTTATAGCCAGTTGCCCATTACAAAAGGCACACACGTTACTGTGCCCGTTCCCTTAAGGCCAAGTAGTGGGTACATAGCAAGTTCGAAAAGGTCTCATGCACTATATGTGTTTGAAGTGCGCACTAGGAGTAGGGTATAGCTATCGCGTTGAGCTCTTAAAGGCGAACCTTAACTGTCCCACAACTTTTGAAACTGAGACTGGACGCTCTAAAACCGTCTCCAGATAAATAACCGTCGCCCACTCGCACAAACAATGTTTCCAGCCGTTATAAGCGAGTCTCAAGCTACCTATTGCAAAAAAAAAATCAGAAGTGCGAAATGTTTGTGATAGTGATTGATATGTGGGGTTTAACGTCCCAAAACCACTATATGATTATGAGAGACGCCGTAGTGGAGGGCTCCGGAAATTTCGACCACCTGGGGTTCTTTAACGTGCACCCAAATCTGAGCACACGGGCCTACAACATTTCCGCCTCCATCGGAAATGCAGCCGCCGCAGCCGGGATTCGAACCCGCGCTCTGCGGGTCAGCAGCCGAATGTTTGTGATAGTGCTCCTCTGCGTGAAATGACCGCTGATATTATAAATACTATGAGGAAGAGCTTTATTCGAGGCGAGCTCGAGCTGGCACACACTGATCGTGATATCTACAGATGAGGAAATTATACAAATGATGATGACACGTCCAATTGATAAAGAAGAGTCGGTGACTGCACTCACACTACGAACAAACAAAAGAAAAAGCACCAACAGTGGCGTGAACGTATTTACACGTACCGGAGCACTTGTCTGCAAGCTCGACTGAGTCGCCCGGGCACTTGCACTGCGCTTCCGCTCCCAGAAGAACGCACTGGCGGCCTCTTTTCGTGCAGTTACTGATTTCTTCCGGGGTGCAGTTTTCGTCAGCTGAAATGCAGTTGTGAAAAATTTAAAAATCATATAGTATTTTTTTTCTATGGGTCTCAAAGCACCAATAAAAAAATAGTTACCACACAACTTCACGGCTTTGATGCTCGAAATAGGCGCACTTCGCGATAAGCTCATGTCAGTAAATTTTCTTTGGGTTCTCTATTAACATTTGAAGCTAGAAATACATAGACAAAATTACCTGTCAAGATTGGCTAATGTGAATGCGTCCAATAAAAAATTGGCTTCATTTCCTTGTTGTTTTGAAACAAACTAGGTTAATTCCTTTCTTTTTTTGTGGGGGATGGCTGATGGTATAAAGATTTTTAATCCGTTGTAATTTTTAAAAAAAGCTAGTCCAAAAACACACTGTAAATAATTTTCGTTTTCTTGGAGGCATTCAATGTCTAACCCTCACCCCCACTTCTTTTTGTTAACAAATTCACTTGAACTTTAATTAAAATTTATGTTATTTATAGCAATGCTTCTATCTCTATTTTAGAGCTTAGCAAAAGCGAATGTTCGCTCGTGAGGAAAATTTTGACGAGAATACTTACGAATACAAGATAATCCATCAATGAGTTGAGATCGTCGAGGACAAACGCATTCCAACTCGGCTTCACCCTGACTTTCTTTCACTTGTCCCCCGCTATCAATGCAAATGTGCTTACGAATCGCTGCAAGACAAACAAAACATGTGACCTAGAGTGCTGCCTTAGTCTTGGCAGTTGCTTTGACGAAGGCAAAAAGCGTGACATCTCTCAGGTCACAACGGGATTTTAAAGGCACACGCGCACGCTTCCATTTATGCACAGTTTTGCTCATGGAGTAATAGGTACCAGGTAAAGTAACTATATCATTGATATTAATGCGCGAAAAAACAACAACGCAAACACAAGATAGGAGTCACAGGACACGGGGCATGTGTTCGCGTTTTTATCGCGCCCTAAAGTGAATTATAAACGTATATACACAACTTACCCACAAAATTTTCTCCTAATCTACTTAACTATGAAGCTTTCAGTTTGCTCACAGAATATCTGTATTCAATTATATTAAGCTGCGCTTATAATTACGAAGGGGGGATCAAAAGTTTTCAGGCAACTATCTTTTGTATTTTGTTATGACCGCCATCGGTAGGCGCCATGCTGTCGCTGAGAAGCGTAGCCGGGCAGCGTTCCCACGCCTGGAACCCCAGTTTTCTTGGAACCAGGGTTGAGAGCTGACGGGGGAGCGGCGCTCTTTTAATCCTCAAACAAGTAGCCGACTGGCCGGCTGCCTATGCCCGCCAGGTATTGTCCCCGCTGGCCGGAGGATGAGACGTCGTGTCGCCACGACGCCGAGAGCCGTTCCAGAGAGGACAACTAAGACAGCGTCTTCCTTTGAAGAAACGGCGACCGCCGCCACAAAGTGCCCTGCTAATTAGCGGACAGATTGGCGGACCGTTTGATGTCTGCTGTCCGAAGCTTGGGACCCCTCGACCAGTAACACACACGACGAGCAAGAGCCCCTCTGGCGCCACCTTTCAGTGCAGTGATCTTGACTCAAAATTGGATGTTCACGTGCGCCGTGCATGCTCGTACCCCTCACCTGTTGTGTGTGTGTGTGATTGGTGTTCCACTAAAGAAGGAGGAGCCAGACAGGGCTTATAACGGCGCCGCAGAATGTGGGACGTCGCTCTGAACCAAGTAAAGGTTCAACCACCACGTTCGTAGTTTGTGAAGGCTCTGAACTGTGTAGCGGTTCAACCACCACGTTCGTGGTTTGTGAACTCTTAACCTCACGCTGTAAATATTTGTAAATAGTGCCATAAACCTGTTTGTTTTTCGTATCCCCATTTAGTCAGCGTTCGTTTCCTCAACCCGAAGCTACACCACGCTACCACAAGAGACCAGGCAGACCCCGCTCCGCAACAATTTATATGAGAGCGTGGCCTGGGAACTTTTGATTCCGCCTGTATATAAGATTTGGTCATGTTGGCGAACCGTTTGCACAGATGAGCCTGACGTAGATTACTTGTCTCTCCTTGTCTATACCATCTATGACAATTCATTTATACTGTAATGAGTTCAAAGAATAGATGCGCTTGGCATTGCAGCTATGTATAGATGGCTGAATGATTTCGGCTATCTTGCTCAAAACGTAATCCACTTATTGTATTACTCATAGAATAATCTCAGATCTACCAAGAAATAATAGGCGTAGCTCTATGAGAAAATGACAGCAGAAGCCAAACAGTGGGGGACCGGATATTTCAGCAGGTCATAAGGGGTAAAATGGACTCGGCAGATCACGTCGGGAAAAGGGCAGATAAGAAGTGAGCATTTAGAACGTCGGAATGGATACCAATAGAAGGGAAACGCGTCCAAGGTCAGCAAAGGATTAGGAGGACTAATACAATTAAGAAATTTAAAAGCATAAAATAGAATCGGCTCGCGCAGGTCAGGGTGGGTCGGAGATCATTGAAGAGGCCTTCGTCCTGAAGTATAAATAAGAAACAGTGCAGGATGAAGCGGCCTGTATACCTTGGGCTATAAGCGTGAGCCTAAAAATGAAGAATAAAGATTATGAAAGCGCAGCATATTAAGAGTGCATCCGAGCGTCATGCCTCAACATCGGATTCCGTTTTACAGTGCAGCAGCAGCGTGCAATACAACAAGAAATTTGCAAGCGTGTAGCTCAAGCTTCAGTACACGTATAAGTTGGCAGAGTCATGAGCACCTACCTAGAGGGTCTGCGTCGTTTTTAAATGTGCAGTTAGCTTCATGGTATCCGTCCCCATCCACGCAGGGCAAGTGACGACATTGGTTGTGCAAGCAAGAGTACAAATCTGCAAGTGCAGAGAAAGGAGTATAACAGAAAAGCCTCGATGCAAAACCCTTCGTTTTTTTTTAAAGTTGAGGTAAAGAACCAATATAGGCCTGCCAGGAATTTCACAAAAAAATTAATAGATCGAGAACAGGACAATACAGCTCAACTGCGTCTAATTACCCCAGAAATTAAACCTTTTGAAAGCGCCCTTGCACGCGTTTTCTTGCCAGCACGTCATTCGAAATCGGTCATTATGTTTATGATGGTCACCTGTGCGCCATAAGTAGCAGACTATTGCCCAAGTCGAAAAGTATCACGACGGGTGCTGGTTTGCAGCACGAACATCACTTTATCTACGCAGCACATAAACAAGAAGAAATATGAAATTTCAGACAGTTGTGCGTACTTGATTGTTTGATTTGTGGGATTTAACGTCCCAAAACCACCATATAATTATGAGAGACACCGTACTAGAGGGCTCCGAAAATTTAGACCACCTGGTGTTCTTTAACGTGCACCCAAATCAGCGGAGATGAAGAAACAATTCGACATATCCTGTGTGACTGCCCGAAATACAACCTGGAAAGACAACACCTTTCTAATACACTAAACAGGTTAGATGACCAGCCGCTGTCAGAAGAAAGTATACTGCGCCATCGTCATGACTCATCGTCACAGAAGAAAGCCGTGCAAGCGCTACTGGGCTTTTTGCGAACTACTGGCCTGTCGGAACGCCTTTGAGTGGACTGATTTTGTGTGTGCGTGTGTGTCGGTGTTTTTTTCTTATGTATTTTTTTAACTCTCTCTTTCTCTTTCAACCCCCTATTCCCCAACCCCAGTGTAGGGTAGCATACCGGATACTAGCATCTGGTTAACCTCCCTTCCTTCCTTTTTTCTCGTTTCTCTCTCTTTCTCAAATCTGAGCACACGGGCCTACAGCATTTTCGACTCCATCGAAAATGCAGCCACCGCAGCCGGGATTCCAGTTGTGCGTACTTAAGTCACAGTACGGATAGGACACACGTTCTATACATCATAACTGATATACAGCTGAAGTGGCAGGGGATCGAACCCGCGTCTTGAAGCTTGTACAAAGTGCTTGTATAGAAAAGCTATAGGACAATAAGAGCCACTGCTATGACGATATATAGCATATCGCGCGTGTCTTTTTTTTTAATGCTCGTCCATGTGATTTAGTGTTCACTTTCCCCAATGTCCGTTTCAGAGGGCGCATTCAGTGCACTGTATACACTGAGTGCATAGTGTTTTTGAATATACTAGGAGCCATTAGGTAAGTTTCTTCACCTTCGCGGCCCAACGAATTACGCGCTTTTCACGGGAGCATTCTATGTTATAAACACTGTCGGAGTGGCCCCAAATCGAGTGTGTGGATTATGTTGCTATCATGATAAAGCATGGCTGACTTTGTTCAATTAACTCTCTGGCAATCATACAGCTGGGTAATAAGAACCAACCGGCTGTAAAAATGAGCGCCATTTCAATATTTCACTAATTCATTCAATATTATACTTCACCCTGCTGATCATTATTGTAAGCGGTAAAGAAGTAAGAAAAAGAAAACAACGTCGTTTGTACTAAATGGCACCTATAAACATTGAAGTATACATCTGAAAAAGCAGGCGTTTATCACATAGCTTATGGTTGTTAAAGACTTTAAAAGAACTATCTTTATTCATCTAAAATACACATCTCGTACTTACGCAAAAAAAAAAAAAACTTTGTGCGAACTGTGGAGGCACTCCTACTCATCTAATTCCTCCCTTGAATAGTTCGTGCAGCACTTCAATAGTCAAAAAAAAATGTTTTTTGAGTGGTCACTTCTACGCAATATAGTGCGTTCAACCGATACGTTCAATTTTTTATTAGTGTCATTATAATTATTATGAAGACAATGAAAATACGCTGACGTTTTTCTGTGTGTGTATGACCATTAACAAAGCACGCGTGCAAACATTTAAAACAAAAACAAAACGACGCTTGAAGTAAAATTAACGAATTCGTACTTACGATAGCACCGCCGTGCAGTGGCATTGAAGTATTGCGATTCAGTGTCACACTTGCACGTAAAAGACGAGGCGTTTACATCGGGCAAGCATTCGGAGGTGCCGCAAAAGTCTCCCACGGATGTACAGATGTCTGCAGCTGGGAAAGAACATCCAAGTGTTAGTGGATGGTTTAATCTACAAAAATAAAATGCTTCGTCAATGTAGCCCCGTGATTCGCGACAGCAGAGCATACCTGCTGCACATAATACCATGTCTTTGCAACTTAATGAGTCACAACATCCTAATTGACGTCTCACACTAAAAAGTGCGGTTAGTCCTATTTTTTCCCTCCCTTCTGTCTGTAAAGATAACTTCTGGTGATAAAATCGGAGCTCTTAACAAGAAGTCATCTTGCTCTGCTAATGAAATTTATTTGATGTAATTAGGCACGGAGCAATATTTAACTAAACAAAGTAATGTAATTAATTATGTATTTATTACTGTACAACTCTGTACTTTTGCAGGATCAACATTGCAGTAGTCAGAGAAACATGTAAAATATGAGAAATGGGAGAATGATCATCTGAGCTGCAAATCAGTGGAATCAATTCAAGCTGATTTCAATACAAAGAGCGCGCAAAACGAACTGTAGCACTTTCCGGTATCCAAGAAACGATCATAATCTCATGAGACGGATGCATGCAAAAGTGCACTGCCGGTGTTTTTCGAGGACTTACTAGACCCCTCGTGTATGCATTGATTGAAATGGGGCGCTAACGCAGGCAACATAGTGAATGAAAGGGAACATGCTTAACACGTCGAACCGCTGTTGATGATATCTAGAATAATTGGTCTTGAATTATTCATTGTCGCGAGCACAAGAAAGTAGAATTTACACACCGCAATATTACAACCAATATTTAAAAACAAAGTAATTCTCATTAGCCAGTGCCTGAGCCACGGCAAATGCGAACCAGGAATGACACGCTTTCTGATTATTCAGCCGCTATAGTGGTGTGTTGTTACATCAGCACGTTTAGTTTTGATGCTTAAACTCGTTAATTTTCTAATGAACGTCATTATTTGCTCACTTTGAATAGCGAACAAGTATGTAACCTGGCAAGTGCAGTTTCATTTCAGGACTAAAAGTTTGAGACAGTTCTGACGTGTAATAGTAAATGCTCATTCAAATAAATTCCAACGCTGCCGTGGCCGCCAATTAAGGCGCTCAAGTACGATGTCTGAGCTCATGCCGTGTTCGTCACCAGGCTGGTTCTTTCCAAGACCACTGTGATTGCACATCACCATCCCTCTGGTGAGCGGACCTCGTTGTCTTGTAGCCATTGTGTTTTCTTAGAAACGCTGCTCTTGGTTTTCGAGGCATGCCTTCTATTGTCTTACGGAGTATATGTTTTGTCCCTTAGAGATTGTCTATCAGAAACTACATTCAATGTTCCATTCAATATACATTGATGGGAAATATGTGCAACAAAACAATGACGAAAATGACGCGTGTATGAAGGATAGTACCGCCCATGTGGAGTGTGCACATCTGACAAGACGTGACCAACTCTATTTCAAAAATTTTAAAGTTATCCTTTACCTTCGTAAAATAACTGATATGTTTCAACCTAAAATGAATTACTCAACATGTCGTTCACAGAGGAATGCAAAAAATGAAGAAAAAACGTAATTATCAATTCTGCGGTCGCCTAAGACAACTCGAAAACTTTCTTATTTTTTTTTTTCGTCTTGGTCGAAGAAATGATCCTTCCCCGCCTCCACCGAAAACATTTCTAGTCCTGACCTGCTTTTAACACGGCCTCTGTGATCAGCGCAGCTTTGACCACGCGACGATGTCTCGCCATAACGTCATCATTTGACCCAACATTGTGGCGTCACAATCGTACCACAATTTTGATGATCTGTGACGTCATAGCATGATGTGGTGACGTCATAGTAGTATAATTGTTTGCATCATTCGCGCTGACGCACCCGACAGTGAACTCTCGCCATCGATGATGCATCCAGAACTTTCGCCTGAGTAAACAAAAGTAGTGCAAGGTAGCGTAGGTGTTGTTCGACTATGATGATATGCGAGATGCGATGAGCACATAGTTTATGGTCTCAGTATTTGTTGTCGCTTAGGAATGCACCTGCCGGCCTCTTCCGCTGAGCTCGACTTACTTCGTGTCCGATGCTGCGTGGAGAGCAAATAGAAGCTATACGAGCCGGATCAGGTTGCCGTTCATCACAAAGAAAGAATGTGTGACTAGGTGTGCGGAGTAAGGCATATCACTGTACGCTGAAAACGTTCGCTTCGCTCAGGAAGACACAACATCAATTATATATATATATATATATAGATATATATATAGATATATATATATATATATATATATATATATAGATATATCTATATATATATATATATATATATATATATATATATATATAGAGAGAGAGAGAGAGAGAGAGAGAGAGAGAGAGGATTTAAAGACGACAAAACAGGTAAAGGTGCCCCCCACGACGTGGCGGAGGGGCTAGGCCTATCTGTCCCGGCGTGGGAGTGGCCCGCTACATGTTAGTTCAGGCCCCGACAAACCTGAATGAAGTTGTCTCATACCATGCCATACATTTTTGTTGTGTTGCAGATTGAAAACCTTAATCAGGGAGTGTCAGGGAACAAACCGGAGGTAGCGATATCATATATGATATTCCAACTATAGTTGCGATCAAGAAGAATTAATGAATATGGGCCGGGCACGTAGCCCGTAGGCAGGATAACCGCTTATCATTTAGGGTAAGTGATTGAATTTCCAGATAAGGCAAACTCACGAAGGGGAGACAGTAAGCCAGGTGGGCCGATGAGATTAAAAAGTTTGCAAGTATAACATGGCAACAAAGCACAAGACTGGGCTGATTGGCGGATCATGGGAGGGGCCTCGAGCCCTGCAGTGGGCGTAGTCAGGATGATGATGAGGATAATAATAATAATAATAATGATGACGACGATGATGATGATAATACTGAAAACGCTAGTTCAGAGAACGGAAAAAGCTGAGCAGACAGACTAAAATGACGTATAAGGTAGTGTCATTTTACAGGTGACTAAAGTCGACCGCAACCAATGAGAAACAATCACAGACACTCGTAAACAGTCGCCCGAAATTTCGTAGATGGTAGGATCTCTCCAGTGGCATTGCAGGTTTTTCACTAAAGGCAAAACCCGCTCCGACGAACAAAAATCATACATAAAGACTAGCAAAAGCAGACTTGCTCAACCCACAAATCTCGTGAGCAAAAGCACAACCCACAAATCTCGTGAGCACATATTCTTTATATGTGCTGGGGCAGTCCTCTACCGGGTTCCACTGAAATGTCATTGGAATTATGTGGGACGAAGCGGAATGTGCCCAGATGACCGCTTAAAACAGCCTCTCTATAATAATAAACAAAAAAGTGAGGAGAATTTTCAGGCGCACACTGAAAAGATTGCAATGCCTGTTAACTGCACCGTGTGCGTTCCTGTTTTTCAAGATTGCTGTAGCGGTGGCACTGGCGGGAGCCAGTTAACTAGTGAAAATATATAAGCATGAACGATCAAGAGGCTCGACGATTAACGTTTCTCGAATCCTTCAATCATACTTTCCCACGAAGAGTTATCTTATCTGGGTAAATACAGACGACTCTTACTTTGCACGTGCTCGCGATGGCACATAAAAGGTAATTCTTCAACTCGAAATAAACATTCTCTAAATTGTGAACCTATGTATGCAGTGCCTTTATGTGTCCTAGTCACCTGCGCCAGATACATCTTAAGGTCACATCAATTCACATCAGGGTGTCAGAAAAAATACATGACTCGCTTTGGCCGCAGCTACACGCATATGTTTTTTTTCTCAATGATATGAAAATGCTAGCTTGGTCTTTTCATATACTAGGTTGAAACAAATCACTCTGTACTCTGAGAAGCACTTGTTTAGAGACAACGATTCAGTAGCCTTCGTGTATTTTTGTCTTGTTTTTTTTTTTGTGCGACGATATCTCTCTACAGAGAAAAAAAAAAAAAGCTGTGAAAAGCTCTTTGTGACTCACGCCGGCGCGCCCGATCCATTGAGAGCTATCGAAGGCGTCCGCATCCTTCCGCGAAAACCACCTACAGAAGCGATAGCATAGTGAAGAACTGACGTCCTTCACGAGGTGTGATGCAGCGACTACGTGTACGGCGCACACGAAACGCAAACGAAACTCAAGATGGTCCTGGTATTAAGTATGGAAGAATATAACGAACAGAAGCGACCACTGAGCAGAAGCTGACAATGTATTTCGCTTATTTAATGGACAGTATGAAGGAAAGACACTAAATGAACACAAACAGCTCGAAATACAAAAGCTGAGGAGATTTGTATCACTTTGCTTTAGTGGCGTTGTGTTGCGAACCAAGTCATTTTTTTTTCTTTTTGGAGGCGGGGTAATTAAACGATCCGGAACCTGAGAAGTGAAACTGTTTAGCGATCGCCGTTTTTTTTTTTAAATGAAAAGCATTCCTTAGCGAACTTCGCGACTTGAGCATATCTATCTATCTATCTATCTATCTATCTATCTATCTATCTATCTATTATCTATCTATCTATCTATCTATCTATCTATCTATCTATCTATCTATCTATCTATCTATCTATCTATCTATCTATCTATCTATCATCGTAGCTATCTATCTATCTATCTATCTATCTATCTATCTATCTATCTATCTATCTATCTATCTATCTATCTATCTAGCTATCTATCTATCTATCTATCTATCTATCTATCTATCTATCTATCTATCTATCTATCTATCTATCTATCTATCTATCTATCTATCTATCTATCGACCAGCTTAAGTTTGGGTGCTCTCGTCGTCAGCACCTTAACTTGGCGTGAACCAAAATTAGCATGGGAGGGTAAGATGGTTTGACGAATATGACGCGCTAGTGAAGACATGAATAATGTCAGAATCCCGTCGCGTACGTCGTCAAACACTTCCTGCCAGACAGTGGCGCATACCCAAGGGTGGGTATGTGCGGCTGGTATGCGGGTATGTGCCACGGGCGATTGACACTTAGTATCTATACCCAGGAACGACGAGAACACACATGGGCAATTTTAACGCGCAAGCGTTAATAAATATCCGACCTTGGTAGCGTCGGCCCAACGAATGAAAAGAATACATGTCAGGGTCCCAGCTGAATTCGACCCCAAGCATCCTGAATGGCAATGAAGCATTTTATCAAAGAGCTACGCCATGTCTCGGAACTACTTTTCAAATAGAGGCTAATCTTCGTGAAACGTCAGTAGTGGTTGCAGTGCTGCCTACCCAATTCTATAAACATTACTTATGTACTCCTTTGATGCAGCCGTCACGTCGGGTTAACGTCTATTGTGATTAGTTGCCATGCGCTGAAGTTGATTTATGTAGCAGTGTCCAGGGCCAGCATCCTCGCGAGCACCAACGCTTCATATCAGCTTCTAGTGTTGCTAGTACGCATGTTCCAGTTGACATCGTTGCGCAAGGGCAAAGAACTGGTTATATAACCATCTGCAACTCTTCAACTTATGTCTGTGCATACAACATTTGTACATATATTTAGCGTCATTTCATGACGTTTCGCTCAATAAAGAAATTGCAACACGGCCACCTTCCCTCCACATGCTTCGCATAACGTCGATTTCCAGTTACGTGGGATCTGCCAAATTTTCATTCTTTCATTTTTTTCGCTTAATACATTGCACCTCTAATAGCCCTACGTTTCATGTTCCAAGAAAACAAACACTGTAAACACAAAAAAACCCAAATGGGAGTTTTTGCATTGTCCTCTACACCACTCCCATCTGTACATGTTTTTACGCCCTCGAAATGGGAGTAACAAAACACCCATGTGTTAGGGCACACAAAGGGCGTAGATTAGGCAAAAACTTCACTCCCTTTGTGGCTCAGTGAAAACGAACCCGGAGTTTTATAGTTCTTGGAAGTATTTTCGGTGTAGTAAGAGCAATATTTTACTTCTTTTTAGGCGTTTTAAAGAGACGGAGCAGGAGTATTTTACTTACGCGACCAAGCTGTTTTTGCATTCTTTTTATTCAATTTCGGTGTAAATAAGTGGAGTCTAGGGCGTTTTAGCTCGCCTCTCTTGAAAGTACTTTTGGTATTCAATAGGAGTAACCACTGCAGCCGGAACTCCCTCTGAACAAGCGTTCTTGCAAAACTGCAGGCTGCATTCTAAAAAAAATTACACGCGAACAACAGCTTATCTACAGCCCAAACACCAAAGCGAAATTCGGATCCTTTCAGAAATCCTGTTTATGCACTACGAGAGCACACAGACTGAAGACTCACAGAATATTTACTATGGAAGTTAAATTACCCACTAAGTACAACTCTTGTGGTCATTTCCCAGAAGTGAGCATGGTTATTGACCACAGGATTTGTACAGCACGAGCACAATAATTACCACCACATAAAGCACCGAAAGTACAAACACTACAAACACAATTTTTTTTCACATATTTGTACCGTACAGTTGAAAAGTAAAAAAAAAAGTCAAAGGAAATACAAACATTCAAACACACTTTGCCAATCATATTAGAGGATCTGACTAGAAATCTGCCAAACTTCTAATAAATGATAGCCTAATTTAATAAAAAGTGCATTTCTGCAGGTCTGGTACTGTAGATGACTAGGCCCAAAAACATATATGTAGAACTTAATTATAATGTGTCAAGAGATCCAATAACGGTACTTGCTTGAATTAAGTGCTACACCAGTGAGTAAAGTTCCCTCAGAGATTTCTGGACATTTTTTTACGTGGCACACATATATATAGAATAAATCAGCAATCTAGAAATGCAATAAATTCGATGGACGCACTTATATTTTTTTCTAAGAAAATAAAACACCTAAAGGCACCATTGGATCAGCTTTCAAGTTGCAGCAAAGCCATTTTCACCTGACTATCCCACATCAGCTTCAAATCACAACGATACAAGAGAGGTTGAAGAGTACTACAATATTTTTGTCGCTTCAGTACTATTAGCGACCATATTGATCTACCTCAAAGAAGACATTCATGTACGTATAAAGAATTACACGTTCCATGGAACTATAGTGCATTAAAAGTACTAACCAAACACATACCACTGGAAAACTGGACAGAACAAGCAGACAGCTTTTTCTGTCTCACTTTCCGATGTATGCTCGGCTAATGCTTTCTAATGAATGCATTCAAAATTGTCTAAGCTTCTACTTTTCTAGCATATTGCATTTAAAATGGCAATGGGGCAAACCAGCTCACACACACACACAGCAAATAGAAATTGTAGCATTGCAACACCAGAACTTACACTACACATAAATAAATCGTCACTGACGTCAATGAGCATACTTGCACGCAATTGGGTCACGCCATTTCAAATCATTCAGCGTTTCTCCGACCACCACTAATATAGCTGAAATAATTTCCACGTGTTTCTAGAAGCTCGAAAGTTGTCCTGCTCGTTTATTTTCCATTGCCGAAAACTTTCCTGCATATTTACAAGAGTCTAGTTTTTTGCCTACTGAGCTAGAGGGCGTTAAAAACAATTTTTCTCTTAAAAGATGTTTTTTGAATGCACTCAATATAATAGTATTTACGGCAAAGTAATGAATTGATGCAACTATAAAAGTAATTATTTATTTATGTATATCAATTTTTAGGGCTTCTCACACGAGCAAAATGCATGAATTTGTAGAAGCATATTTTTTCCAGGATATTAGCTAGCTCAAAGAGCACACATAAAATATGTGCAATCAGCCTGTTTGACATTAAAAGTAATCTAGGTGCTCAATGTGTAGGAGTTCATCTAAAAAAGTATGCAAATCTAACTTTTTTTTCGGAAAACTCTGTATACAGCGGTAAAAAAATTACCTTAGTGTTGGACTAAAAATATGCACAATAGCTCATTTGAAAGTGTTATATATGAGCTAAACGTAGATGCAGTTACTAGACAGTATTATTTTTTAACCCTTCAGAAATTTTTTTTTAAATTGAGTACTCCTTACAGCTTTTTACCTATGCAACTCAAGCAGCATGATGCGTTTACAAAGGCGATCCTCAACTCAAGCCGACGGACCTAGGATGCATGTGGCAAGCTTCGTGCTATCTACAAAAAAATGGATTCATCATCTGTATTCTATTGCTAGCAAAAATGCATAACAGTGAATGTGGTCAATGTGGTGACCTTAGATTAACCATCCAGCATTAGAGATTTACAGTCGCAAATGCTACTTTTCTATGAACTTCAGCAAATGCAGAAGGCGTGTTTTACACACTTAATAAAAAAAAGTTAATTCGTATTCAGTATGCAAGTACCATTCACGAAATACACTGATGAATGCAGTCTTAATACAAATTCATTTTTTCCAGCTTTCAGGAGACGATCTTGCTCCTTGAGACCCAAACACTGTGATATGACTACACACAAATGAAGAGCTTCATATTAAGAACTTGGAGGCTAGTCTACTGTCTTCTCTTGCTTGCGTTGGGGGCAATGTAGTGTTATGGCGTATTGTATACTTTTTCAACAGCTTGATAGCTCATCTCGGAGTCATCACTAAGAAAGGAGAGAGATGCTCGACTACCACCTCCGCCTCTTGCTGTTCAGATATTTTTAGGGTAGGTGTTCCGTGGTAGTACAGAAGCGACGCACTTTCCCGTGCTCCGAAGTACACAAGGTGGCATAGTCCGGACCACTTTCTCCACCGGGCGTACGTGTCGTTCTTGATACGCCGGATCGTAAGGCGCAGTTTATGAACTCTCTGAAGAGCGTCGGCGCGGCGCGGGCAATTTCAAACTTGCCTACTGAAATAACTTTTGCGACGTTGACGTTGACGCTGAGGCTTCGAACGATCCTTCTCGCTTGTTTTTTTTTCTTGCCCAATTGGGCGTATTTAGATACAGCCTTCTGACCCACGCCAATTTCTTTTTCGTTTTATTTTTTCAGTCACTCCCATTTCAGACTGGTTTAACTCCCACACTTTCCAATTTTGATGATCATGGTAAAACGATGGTTTCAGCCCATTTCATGCCTTTTCAAGGGAGTTCGTATTTTGAGATGGGTGAAAAAAGCGCACATAACGTGCTTAAAACGATTTCATGGGCTTATCTTTGTTTACAGTGGGTGGCGGATGACAAAACTTCATCGTGCAGCAGTATTATACTTGAGCAATCAAGCTTCTGTAGGGACGAACAGCAGCAATGTTTTTAAACTAAAATAGATACTTGAAGTGATCATGAGAATTAAATCACATTTCCGAGAGTATATGATATCTAGAAATAGGGGGGGGGGGAGGCTGTGTACAAGGGTTTATCGAAACTCCGATGGTGAGAGCACTTTGTTTATTGTATAAATAAACCTTCACTCAGCGGCGCGAATCCCGACAAGCTTGGACCTAGACATGGCTCTGTAAGATTTTGTCAGATGCTTGTCGCGGATGTTGTCACATTATGGGCACTTAATCTGGCTGTCTTGCTCGGAATAAATGCTCTCTGATGACAATATGCAGCTCCGCTTAGAGCACCGGCCCTCTGGCAACCACCTAGCAATTAACTTGTCATTGTTATGCCGAAAAATGAAGTGTTAAATATGCCTTGTATGACCCAAATCGGTCTTCTAGATAAAGCTTTTGAACGCTAGAATCAAGAGAGTATGCCTGATCAGCTATCAGCAAAACGAGGCAGTAATTATGAATGAATGAGATGGAAAAAAATTGCCCGCAGCTTCCCTCGGGGGAACACTGAGGAGGATGCGGAGCATATAATTGGTTAACGGGGTGTTAAAGTCCGACTTACTTGGGTCGATGGCTAAATTGGTTAACGTGGTTGTGAAATGGGGTGTTAAATTGCGACTTACTTGGGTCGATGGCTAAATTGGTTAACGTGGTTGTAGGAGGGGATGTTAAATGAGTGAACACGTACACACGTATGTGAAAGGGCGGCGCTGGTCAAAGGGACGTCGATCATTGTGTTTGTGGATTCGTTGGAATTCATTTCACCGCGACCTTGGACGTCGACGCGCCGTACAAACCAACCGACGAGCGGCAACTGAGCGAGCGAGCGCCGACCTTGAGTATATATACAGCACGACGGCGCATGCACTGTCAGCTGTTGAATGTTCTCGAAGCGCGACGCCACATGCGCGTCCACTGGAGAATCAGGAGAATTGTAGATGTCGAACGCGGTGTGTAGAGGAGGAAGGGTGCACAGATGGTGGAGGAGTGAAGCGCGCGCGGTGTGTAGAGGAGGAAGGGATGCACAGATGGTGGAAGAGTGGGCGACGGCGCGACGGCGCATGCGCGTCCACTGGAGAATCAGGAGAATTGTAGATGTCCAACGCGGTGTGTAGAGGAGGAAGGGTGCACAGATGGTGAAGGAGTGAAGCGCGCGCGGTGTGTAGAGGAGGAAGGGATGCACAGATGGTGGAAGAGTGGGCGACGGCGCGACGGCGCATGCGCGCGCGTCAGCTGTCGAATGTTCGAGAAGCGGTGCAGACGGCGCGGACGGCGCACTACAAGGCGCGAGTATAAGATGCTTCCGCATCTAAAATAATTAATCCATGGCAGCGAGAGTGGTGACCGAGACTGACTCGCGGTTTCTTTGCCGAACGGTGTGGAAGTAGCAACTATGGTTCTCGAACGTATCCGGGGGCTGAGCAACCGATCGTGAAGCAGCGCCGATAATCATAATTTCGCCGGCACAATCTACCCTCGCTTTTCTTTCCGACACTTGTAGCATGCAAACGCGCGAACAGCAATCAAAGGTTATAGTCGCAACGGGACATGGAAGACTCACCTTGCTCTTTCACGGCAGCGGAACCACTTGACACCACGACGCCAACGCTTAGATAAGCGAGAAGTCTGGCGGGACACATTCTTCGTTTCTGCTGTTGGTGATGCATGCCGCGCGAATTATTTCACGACGCAGCACTTACGTATGTTCGCCACCGCACGAGCGTCTTCTTGAAATGGGCCAGGTGCTGTCTAGGCGCGGCGGGGAATAAGATAAAGCGGAACGCCGTCGCCTCGGAGAGTGTTCACGGGGCGCCGTAAAGAGATGATATATCAACGGCTATTCTCTGCGTGACGCGTGTGGACGAGAGGGAAGCCCGCGCGCGACTGGCGAGGTGTGCGACCGCGAGCAACAGTCGCCTCTGGAATGGCAATGACGTAACGGAGAGGAGAGAAAGGGGCAAAGCCGCAGATACCCTGAAAGCAAGAAGAGAGCCCGCGCGTATGCGAGTCGCGTGCGGTGTAAATCTGCGTCCGCGTGGCGGATCGGTCAATCACTGTTCGTTACGCGCGGCCAAAAAAATCTCGCTGTACGCTCTGAGGAGAACGTTTTAACCGGGGTCACGCTGTAAACTTCGCCATGCAGACGGAAGAGAGATGGTTCGCCCAAGTCGAGACCCCTATCGATGACGCAACCGTGCGCCTAACTTTCGTTGCCCCTATGGACTTTCAGTCAATCGCGTAATTGATAATTAAGTTACATTCAAAAGCCAATGTTTTTGTCCCTCACAGCCCACTAGCAGCGATTGGTATGTTTCGGTAGGAAACACCGGTCTATCACTGCATGCTTTGCGCCTCCCCAGGTGTCTCTCCTGCGCAACGCTGCCGCCAGTGTAAGCGTTAGCGTCCGCTGCTTCGCATCTACACAACGGTTCCTTTTAGCGGGAGATGGTGTAATCTTTCCGTTAGTACTTCATGCATTTCGCTCGGCGCAACTGCATTACAAAATACAATGTATTACCAAACAGCCCAAGTTATATATATATATATATATATATATATATATATATATATATATATATATATATATATATATATATTAAATTCTACTTTTTTAATATCTCCTTACCCCTATCCCTTGTGAGCTACTGTTGAGGTGTCGCACCTGATGCAGACAGTTACGGGGCTCACTTTTCTCTTCTTTTCCCTTTAAGAACCACATAAGTTGAAGCTCAGAACGAAAGTTGAGCGATTTATAGCACTGAATGTTCTGCCATGGGTCTGCTATGCTGTGCAGTTTCGACTGAAGGTACGCATGCTTGACTTGGTAGCGTACTCGTTTAATTTGCTTTCTCGACGCGCGTCCTGGGCCCAAGAAGATAAGGGAAAAGACAAATAACGACAACGCAGCATTTTAACAGCTACGCTGTTAAAACTTCAGTATAGTAACAAAAAGCTACAATCATCATGAGCCGGCATGCACACACTTCCTATTCTTCATCGACGTCCTCTCTCCATCTTCTGATTAGCTCTAAGTGCACATGCATCGACTCGTCTGGCGCGGAATGTAATGACAATGATAGGTGAGGCAACGTGTACAGTGAAAGAGAAAGAGAGAGAGAAAAAAGAAAGGTGTAAAAAGAAAGGGAAAGTAAGAAATAACCAAAAAGAAAGAAATAACGTAAGAGAGAAAGAAACTTAGAAAGAAAGAGAGGGAAACAAGACAGAAATGTTATAAACAGAGACGGAAAGATATACAAACAAGCACCAGAGCAAAATGATACAGATAGAGAAAGAAACCATCAATTAAAAAAAAGGAAGAGATGAGTAGAGAGAAAAAGTTAGAAAGAAAGGTAGGAAATATACAGAAAGAAACAAAGAGCGATGAAAAGAAAAAAATAAATAGAAACACATAAATAGAATTAGACAGAGATATAAAAAAGAAAGAAAAAAGAAACAGAGACGGCTCTTGATCGCGTCTCTAGTGACTAGTGTTCAATCCGTTCCGACTCTGTGGATGAATCTGTTTTAAAATTCCGGTGGTCCTGATTTCGTTGCACGAGGCACCAAACATAAATTGAGGGAAACATCGCGGCTCGGAGTGATGCCGAAATCACGCAGCATGGTATTCCCTATGCTAACATTTCAGCAAGGAGACAAAACATTCGATTCGACGAACATTACTCGCACGCACGGCTTACATTTCCGCTTACACTACGATTCCAAGGCAAGGTTCGCCACGGTGGCGTAGCGGTTACGGCACACGGCTACCGACCCGCAGGTCACAGGTTCGACGCACCCCAGCCGTGCCCATCCCATTTGGATGGAGGCGAAATAGCAGGAATCCGTGTAACTGTGCGATGTTAGTGCACGTAAAAAATCAACAGGTGGTTGAAATTCTCGGAGTCCTCAACTACAGCGTCTCTCATAAACGTATCGTGCTTTTGGGATGTATACCTCAGATATTAATATTATTATTATCATCATCATCATTATTATTCTTCTTATTATTATTATTATTATTATTATTATTATTATTATTATTATTATTATTATTATTATTACAATTTCATGCCAGGATGACATGTGATGTGTAAAAAACAACCCCTCCCCTTTCTGCTTTCCTCTGCCAACGTAGCCGCATATTGAAATTGCGAGGTGATTCGAAAAAGACTGACTTCGGATATAAGCTAGTGACTACTTAGTTTCCTTGACACAGTCAGGATGCAACACATGCTAAGAAGCACGACAAGGCATTCCGGGAGATAAGGCCACGTCGGACCACACGTGCGATGGATCGTGTTACACGTATACGTGCTGCTATCGGTTCACCGCCGCTCATAACGTGCCGTCGTGTCGCTGGCATTGTTGGCGCCCATCATCAACCTTCGCACTCTCGCATACGGGAAGAAACCTGCATTATTTTCGCAAGGCGCGTTTACAGCGAAGACCTCCAGAGTAGTAGATTCAAACATTCATCGCAGTCAACGCACCTGCTCTTCCCCTCGGCCATGTGCAAACCCTAATGGTAAAATAAGTAAAACAAAATAATTATAAGGCACCTAAACTCATGCGCGATCATTTTCCGTCTCGGTAACGTTACCTTAGAAGGAAGCGTCACTTTTTTTCATGCTTTTTTTTCTCGATCCAGGCCGCCCCCCTCTTTTCCTTCTGCCACAATCAATCAATAAGCGCTTGTGTTGTGTGTTCCGTGTAAAAGTTGCTGCGCTTCCTACGAAGATAGATTCATACCAACTGGCCCGACACAATTGTTTATTAAATTGTTCATCAATATAACAACTTTCCTAAAATGCTTAGATCAATTGTACCAACGTACATTAGCACTTCAAAGTTACGTCTATTCTTTTTTTTTCTTTTGCAGAATACATAATAAATGCTCAAATCTTCACTACGACTCATTGCACATACGTGAGAAATCGTAGCACTCGTGTGACGCCAACAGCACGTCTCGCCGGTCGTACGCTCTGCCGCTATGCAAATAAAAAGTAAAGAAAGGGACGATCCGCCATCGGTCGGCGTACGGTGGAGGTGGCTCGCTGCCAACTGCTCGCGACGCGAGAGCGCGTCCGTCCATGACGCCGCTTCCGTACATGCCACTTTAGTCACGTTTGGGGAGCCACGGCCGCGGATCAGCTCTGAAGTGGTTGAGATTTAAACTCGCGATCCTTTAAGCACTCAATCTCACATCATCTCGTGAAATCGATAGGCAACACCGTTCCCGAGAAACCACTAAAAAAGAAATAAATACGACAAACGACGTACAACACGCCTTGTGACGCAAACTACAACTTCAAACAAAAGCAAAATATTCAACGTACAATTTTTTACTAAAAAGTGAGGATAAAGAACAGTAAAAGGAGCAAAAACAGACCTTACGTGGAGTCAGAGCACTCCCCTTGCTTTTGAACGAATGCGCTCAAAGGTAGCCGCCCTGATAACAAACTGCGTCGTCGCGCACGTCTCTTCCCTCCCCCCCCCCCCCATTTCTTGTGTTTTGCTTCGAGAAATGCACGTCTCGTCGCCAACACCGTGATAGTTCGCGCGCCATTTGCTTATCAGCAGTATATTTAGTCAAAGTGAACGCGTGCTCGTCTAACACGAAGCTCGCGGGGGTAGAAACATATTATTACAGAAAATGTAACAGAGAGTTGCGGCATATTGCATGATTGAGTGGCAAGACCCTATTCCGGAATGCCAATAGAGTTGGCCGCTGCTCGAGCGCGCCTCACCAAGGATCGATTGATTGATTGATATGTGGGGTTTAACGTCCCAAAACCACTATATGATTATGAGAGACGCCGTAGTGGAGGGCTCCGGAAATTTCGACCACCTGGGGTTCTTTAACGTGCACCCAAATCTGAGAACACGGGCCTACAACATTTCCGCCTCCATCGGAAATGCAGCCGCCGCAGCCGGGATTCGAACCCGCGACCTGCGGGTCAGCAGCCGAATGGCTTAGCCACTAGGCCACCGTGGCGGGGCGCGCCTCACCAAGGAGCGCTGAGCATGCAAGGTCGAGAACATAGCACAATCCATTGGACCGGCTTAGTTCTTGTACTTGAGCGTTGTTACGTTAGGCCCGGCAGTACGTCTGGGCAGACGTCATTGTGCGCAAGCCAGTCTTCTAGGATGTTTTCAACCCCATCGCCGCCCAGTCGGCTAGACGCTGTTCTGTAGGTGTTCCAGGTAGTCGCCGGGTCCCAACGAAAGCTTCGCAAGACAACCCTTTTGTTGAGCGGATTCGTACAGCGTGGGACGGCGCCACTGTGGCAGTTCTCATGGAGTCAACCTCTCGACTCGGCTGTCGTCGCCGACGCGAAATCGTCACAAAAGCACCGACGGTCCGGAAGCGTGGGAAGGCGTCGAAGTCGCAGTTCTCAGGGATTCAGCACCTGGCCTGCCAAGTTCGGGAAACTTCTGGAAAGACTGTAGCAGAACACTTCCTTGGACCACTGCTGGCGTTCGTGTCAGCGGCCATCTCCAAGGAGGAGTTCAACTTTCCCCCTCCACCGGACTTTACCTCCTTGCCCTTCGACGTCATCTAGGCGTGGACTGGCTGCGGCGGCTGCATTTCCGATGGAGGCGGAAATGTTGTAGGCCCGTGTGCTCAGATTTGGGTGCACGGTAAAGAACCCCAGGTGGTCTAAATTTCCGGAGCCCTCCACTACGGCGTCTCTCATAATCATATAGTGGTTTTGGGACGTTAAACCGCACATATCAATCAATTAGGCGTGGACTGGGTGCGTCTTTATGTGGTGCGCTCCTGTTACCATAGGACCTTTTCGCGCAGCCGTGTGGTTCAAATTCTGCACCCTTTCTGGTGGGTGGACCACTGAGACTTGGTCACCTGATTTGTGGCAAGAGTGGTCACCACCTTCTTTCGACCTCCGTGTAAGGAGAGGGCGGGCTATAAAGGCCAAAGACATTTCGTAAATTATAGCTGAATCATGAGCTGAATCCTTTTACATAGCTGAATCTCTGCACAGTTCCTATCTTTCATCTTTCATGTAAATAAACCTTCGCTCTATCTCTCTTAACGCGTCCCCTCACTGGCGAAGATCGGCTATGCGGACGATGGCGGGGTTCCAGTTGCCGTAAAGAAACGCGCCCTATACAGGCCATCACCAACCTCATACCCTTAACAGCATCCAATGACGCCCTTCCACATGACAAGCTCACCGCAAGGTGACCCCACCGAGAGCGGTGCGCCGACTTGTGGTGTGAGGCGATAACTTTCTTACGCAATGAATTCCCAAAGCGTGGCTGTTCGGAATACCTTGTGGATGTCTCGCCAATTCGCTCCTCTCTTGCGATTGCCTTATCTCTGTTTGCTGGCATTCTGCAAGCGCTGGCCAATACTGGATGATGAGTCCTGGTGTCATTGGGGCATTGCAGTAAAGTGTTGCACCGCGTGGCATAACGTGACCCGAATGTCATAAATGACGAAATAACGTGTGGCGCCATGCAGGCCCTCACATTAGTGTGCACCACCAGTGTACAAAACGACGTGTTTTTGAAACATGAACTACATGTTTCAAGCACACGTGCTGTATTTTATAAAGGTTATAAAATACTGGTGCTACGGCAAGTGCGTGCAGTCCTATAACGCGTGCGTGTAACATCCACCTACCCACAAAACGAGATACCGTGAACGTGAGAACATGCTTTTGACGGACCCAGTATGGGCAGACAACGGAAGAAAAAAATGCAACATTTCGCGTTGAATCTGTAAAAAATATGACTGGAAATGCATGGCGCAATATATTTGGTATGTCTGGGACATGCGGCGGCATAGGTGAAATATGAACTTGTAATAACATTGGTTGAATTCGAATGTTTTCCAAAGTATAGTTGGGCCCGGTATAGGCAAGTGGCTTGGCGCATGCTCCTAACTTAGTTAGGGACTTAGGGTGCTCTGCACACTGGCTCTGTCCACTCCCTCTCTAGTTGACCAACGTCTAGAACGACTTTATCATGCAACAATATTGACCTTGTCCATGCCCATAATACATGTCACCCGCTCCAAAAGCTGGATTTGCTGAAATGGATAAATCAGTTTACGCATGTTAGAAACCGACTTTGCTCCCTTCCACAAAATGAACACGGCCTATACCCACCAATATGGGTGTGTCACTATCCATGTCAACTGCGTGATGCGAAAGCCAATTAAGCGAAGCCACATTCAAAACCGGCCGGCACCGCTTCAATGTGGACTTTCGTAGACATTCTCCTTTCCATTCTTATACTTATTCTAACCTTATTTTATGCGGCGTCTGTAGCTCACATCACAACACTTACTAATTTTCATGCACGCTCAAAACTTACCCCGCTAACCCTGTCATTTACCACCACCGCTGTACACGGCTCAAGCGTCCCTTTCTTCTAGTTATGTTTTAATTCCCGTAGCACGAGAAACAACACTGAAATTGAGGGGAACATGCATGAAGGCTTTGTGGGGGTGCTGACACCCCCCCTGTAAAGTTGTCTGCGCCGTGTGGCGCACGTGTCTCGCGCCAAGGCTTTATTTCGGTGGTGACCACCGCCGGGCGATAGATGGCGTTGTGTTCGCTTTGAGTACCACTGTTGGTAGAGTGGTAGCGCCGGCGGTGGCCCCTGGCGGAAGGCGGGCCTTGGCGGTGGGCGAGCGTTGAGCGAGCCTCTTCTGCGCGTGGCGGCTGCCACGAACGGTTGTCTGTCGCGTGGGCCCCCCGGTGCTCGGCACCGCGGGCTTCGCGCCGGGGTCCCACGTGGAAGGTCAGGCGTTGGCGACGCCGCCATGGGTATGTGCTAGTGTGTTGGGTGTGTTAGTGTGTGTTTATCATGTTATTGTGTGTTTAGTGTGTTACTGCGTTATGTTGTTTGTATGGTAGCGTGTTAGTTAAAATTGATGTATCGTTCGGCGGACGATATCGTCGTCTAAATTAGTTAAATAAATGTGTACTGTTCTTTGCTTTGTACCGACCGTGTCCACTGTGTCCGTTCACTCCAAGAGCGTGGCGTGGCGATGCGCGCGTTCGCCTCGCCGACGAAACCCCACACTGGCTGCCCAACGTGGAGCTCTTGGAGTATCGGACGACAGTTCTTGCGGTTCGGAAGAAGCTTTTGTTAGAGAGGGCGTAGAGTAGGCTTAGGGAGACTTTGTTAGCGTCGGCGGTGTGCTTTCTTGAGAAGCGAGGATATTGGTTTTGGGATGTGTTTTGAACTTCTTGGCACTCGCGTTTTTATTTTTTTTCTGCTCGAAAGTGGGTGTTTTTGTTAGTTTTCAAAAACGTGTTTGGACTAGGACGAGAGCCATGCGGTCTGCATTCTGGGGTGAGCAAGGCCTAGAGCACGTGGTTTTAGGCCAGGCTCGAAGCGAGTGAGTACGGAAGCCTCGTGGGTGGTCCGATTTTCTGTAAATAGCTTCTTCTATCTCTTTGGGCTCAGGGAGCACGGGCGTCGTTGCTGACTTGTATTGCGGCTCGACGCCGGGGCGTCGTGACACCGCCCGGGGCGGTGGACGCCGATCGCTCGGTAAGCTGCTGTGTGCGGCGAGCGATAGGGCCACCTCAGAGTGGACGTCTCCTCGCGGCTGCCTCTTCTGCGCCTAGGCTGGGTGCTGGGTGGATGCCGGTTGTTGCCGTGCGACTCATTAGGCCTAATGCTCTACGCAGCCGCCGGTCGCACGTGGCACAACTAGGTGGATCGTGGCGTTGAGGTGTTGCGCTCCGCTTCCCTCACTTTTTTTTTTCTTGTGAGCACGAGTTAGGAAAAGTGATTTTTGTTTTATTTTAATGGGCGTCTCGGCTGCCACCGATGTATTAGCTAGCAGTACTGACCACCGTACCACGTGGCCGAAAAGCCTGAAGCTCCCTCCCTTGGGCCGCGCTCCTTTGTTTCTTTCGAGTTTTGTTTTTTGTTGATGTATTCAGCGGGAGGGATGTCATCCACGGCCGGCTGTCCTGCACAGCGTCATTGGCCAGGAATGCGGTCGTGAGGTCGGGCGATGGAGATGCCTGGGACCTGCGCAACTGCCTGCAGTCCGGCGCCCTCGCGAGTGCTGGTCGCAACTGGAAGACGTGTCGGCGCTAGCGACGGATCGTCGCGCCGACGGCAACGTTGCTGTTGCGGGGCCGGTACTGAGGTGAAGTCTAGCCGGACAGTGCAGCAGTGTCGACCAGCGGCGGTGTCGTGGTGCAAGGACATTATGGTCGTGCGATATCAATTTATTTTGTTAAAGCTTGTGTAGCTAATTTCTGATTTCGGGATATGGTTTGATTTAAGGTTGGGGGAATGTGGGGGTGCTGACACCCCCCCCCCCCCTGTAAAGTTGTCTGCGCCGTGTGGCGCACGTGTCTCGCGCCAAGGCTTTATTTCGGTGGTGACCACCGCCGGGCGATAGATGGCGTTGTGTTCGCTTTGAGTACCACTGTTGGTAGAGTGGTAGCGCCGGCGGTGGCCCCTGGCGGAAGGCGGGCCTTGGCGGTGGGCGAGCGTTGAGCGAGCCTCTTCTGCGCGTGGCGGCTGCCGCGAACGGTTGTCTGTCGCGTGGGCCCCCCGGTGCTCGGCACCGCGGGCTTCGCGCCGGGGTCCCACGTGGAAGGTCAGGCGTTGGCGACGCCGCCATGGGTATGTGCTAGTGTGTTGGGTGTGTTAGTGTGTGTTTATTATGTTATTGTGTGTTTAGTGTGTTACTGCGTTATGTTGTTTGTATGGTAGCGTGTTAGTTAAAATTGATGTATCATTCGGCGGACGATATCGTCGTCTAAATTAGTTAAATAAATGTGTACTGTTCTTTGCTTTGTACCGACCGTGTCCACTGTGTCCGTTCACTCCAAGAGCGTGGCGTGGCGCTGCGCGCGTTCGCCTCGCCGACGAAACCCCACAGCTTAAAGCGCTCAAAATCGTGCAACACGGTACGTCACTCGAGATAATCTTTCAACGAGGAAACAAACATTTGACTCGACCAACATTCCTCACACAATTCGCCACAGTCTGTGATCATACGCAAGGACGATCTGCAACGCGTAAAAAAGCCCCGCGCTCATAATTTAGCGCGTCTCGCACGTGTGAGGTAACACGCAAAAAAGCTGACTTCAGAAAACCATGCAGCCAGCTGCTTCGTTTTCGGAACACTAAAATAAAACATATTGCATGCGAAGACAAACCACAAGACAGTTGGGCGAGCCCCGCCGCAGTGGTATAGTGGCTAAGGTACTCGGCTGCTGACCCGCAGGTCGCGGGATCGAATCCCGGCGGTGGCGGCTGCATTTCCGATGGAGGCGGAAATGTTGTAGGCCCATGTGTTCAGATTTGGGTGCACAATAAATAACCCCAGGTGGTCGAAATTTCCGGAGCCCTCCACTATGGCGTCTCTCATAATCATATGGGGATTTTGGGACGTTAAACCCCACAAATCAATCAATCAATCAATCGAAATTTGGGTGAACTGGGTTTGTGTCAAGACGGCGTATACAACGCCACATGCGAACTCAAGAAAAAGGAACAGAACAGAAAAAAGAGCGCTGGCATCCAACTGATCCTTATTTAGAAGATGAGCGAGATGTGCAAGTGAATAAAACAGCAAGCATAAGCTTGATTAAGACATCGTCGATCATGTTAAATCACTTTTAGCCTCAGACATCGATTGCCCCGCAACAACCCGGTCAGGTAATTACGCACAAATTGCGAGGGATGGGGTGTTTACGCAGTCGCCCAGCGTGTGTATCTTTACCACTTCTATAATCTCACTAATCTCACGAATTCGCTGCGATCTGTGCTTTGCCCCTACCGCAAACTGCGGGAAAAGACGGCTGCAACCGCGGTACGTATGGCAGCGCATTACAAGATGCACCTGCACTGCATTGTGCACGTTACTTCAGCGCTTAATCACACTGTCGGTCGGTGTGGCAGCGCGCTTCTCTGTCGCTACTTTCCTACGTTTGCGAACTGAGTTACACGCTGTCAAGGACGACAAGACGTCGCGTGAGATATGAACTCGTCCGAATGCACAGGCGGCGTATCACATTACACTGAGGAAGTGAGTGGCTTGCCGCTGGTTGGAAAGCGCGGTCGCGTAGCCAATATTGTTGGCGCTCATCGGCAACTACCCAGTGCTCGAGCAAAAAAAAAAAAAAAATAGATATCTGTTATCTTTGGAGTATACGTTCACTTTCCATACTGAGAAGTGGCGGAGGTACGAGGAATTCGACGGTGCAAATCAGACAAGACGACAAAAAAATTGCCCGCAGCTTCCCTCGGGGGAACACTGAGGAGGATGCGGAGCATATAATTGGTTAACGGGGTGTTAAAGTGCGACTTACTTGGGTCGATGGCTAAATTGGTTAACGTGGTTGTGAAATGGGGTGTTAAATTGCGACTTACTTGGGTCGATGGCTAAATTGGTTAACGTGGTTGTAGGAGGGGGTGTTAAATGAGTGAACACGTACACACGTATGCGAAAGGGCGGCGCTGGTCGAAGGGACGTCGATCATTGTGTTTGTGGATTCGTTGGAATTCATTTCACCGCGACCTTGGACGTCGACGCGCCGTACAAACCAACCGACGAGCGGCAACTGAGCGAGCGAGCGCCGACCTTGAGTATATATACAGCGCGACGGCGCATGCACTGTCAGCTGTCGAATGTTCGAGAAGGAGAAGCGCGCGCGCGGCACAGATGGCGACGGCGCATGCGCTGTCAGCTGTCGAATGTTCTCGAAGGAGAAGCGCGCGCGGCACAGATGGTGGGCGACGGCGCATGCGCGCGCGTCAGCTGTCGAATGTTCGAGAAGCGGTGCGGACGGCGCACTACAAGGCGCGAGTTTAAGATGCTTCCGCATCTAAAAAGCTGAAGTCGCGATCGAGCGTCTTCCCTCTTGGTAGCGTTATCAAAGAAGGAAGCATGGTTTAGTTCTTTTAATGTTTCTTCTCCACCCGGCCTCCTTCGTTTTCTCTGCCCCGTTTGCCGTTACGTAAGCCTTAGTGAAAACGGCTAAACAAGCTCCCGTTCAGAGGTAAGGTGGTTCCACCTTTGCAGTTAAAGCGCGTCGATTGCCAATAATTAACGTGTTTGTGAACCACGAACTAACGTTGCCTGAATAAAAGCCTGTTTTACCTTATTAAGGAGAACTAACAGACAGCCCTGCCAAGAAAAGTATAGGGGATGCTCTAAGTAGTAAATGGGATTTAAATGTGAAGAACGAGAAGTGAACGAAAAGATAACTTGCCTCGGACAGAGACCCAACCGGCAACCTTCGAATGTCACTTTCAATGCGTTTGCAAGTGAGCCTCCAAGACGGGCATCCCATCGCGCACATTATGGGCGGCTATACATACATACATACATACATACATACATACATACATACATACATACATACATACATACATACATACATACATACATACCATACATACACGCATACATACACGCATACATACATACATACATACATACATACATACATACATACATACATACATACATACATACATACACGCATACATACATGCATACATACGCACACGAATACACGCATACATACATACATACATACATACATACATACATACATACATACACGCATACATACACACATACATACATACATACATACATGCATGCATGCATACATACATACATACATACATACATACATACATACATACACGCATACATACATACATACATACATACATACATACATACATACATGCATACATACGCACACGAATACACGCATACATACATACATACATACATACATACATACATACATACATACATACATACACGAATACATGCATACATACATGCATACATACGCACACGAATACATGCATACATACATGCATGCATACATGCATACATACATACATACATACATACATACATACATACATACATACATACATACATGTTAAAACAACATGTGTGCAACATGTACAGGTTAAAAGAATAAGACGTACCGCCGGCAGAAGCCGACAATATTTTTTGTATATTTAATAGAGCGAGCAAAAGAAAGACGCAAACACACAGGCAGTGCGATAAACGAAAAACAAAAAGAACACGGACAGCAAAAAAAAAAAATAAAGACTCGAGAAGAATACAGGAAGCGGAGAAAAACAGGCGCAAAAAGACGACCAAGGGACAAACGCTCTTTCCGTGTTTTTCCTTTTGTGTTGAGTTCCTGGTAACGCTATTGATCAAGCACGCAGGTAACCGTACCAATTTGCCCAGTTTTTTTCAGCACTAAATTTTATGCTTTGTGAACTACAGGGAACGCAAAATTCCTAATGGTGAAGGGAAAAAGAATAGGCGGGCGACTGCAACAGCCCCCACTTTCAATTTTCCGTTGATACGCCATTCCTTGTGACGAGTAGTTAGCCTGTTTACTGTCTAGTAACGCAAACGTAGCCACCCCAAGGGAACGCATGTTAAACTGTGGTTAAGCTCCATACAAAATGGCACACTGTGTATTCTTTCTTCCTTGTTGTTACCCAATTACATCATTTTACCTGCCAATAGTGCAACGTCTCATTCCGTGAGACAAACTGCAATACAGATTTCATCGCGCAGTGGTGTTAAGGTCGAGTAATTTTGTGACGCCTTTTTGATGGTTTACTTAGCTACGTCCGGTTTACGAGCATGGATACGATCAGTACTCGGCGCAGCCTCCCGTCGCAACCCTTGAACAGCTTCCCGGCTTTTCATGATCATTCAGTTAAGATTACGCGCTGATGCGAGTAGTCAAGTTTATTCTATAGAGTTTACACGAGCAACAACGATAATGTTCGAATATTGCATGACGCATGCATAAATGCAGGAAAGAAACGTAAATTTAAGGGCTCGTTCTCAGACACAAAAAAATTCGTCAGATCCCACGTACCGGGAAATGGACGTTATGCGAAGCATGCGGAGGGAAGGTGACCGTGTTGCAATTTTTTATTGAGCGACACGTCGTAAAACGACGCTAATATATGTACGAATGCTGCACGCACAGGCGTATGTTGAAGAGCTGCAGATGTTTATGTAATTAGTTCTTTGCACTTGAACAAAGATGCCAACTGGAACATGCGCATTTGCAACACCTGAAGCTGATACGAAGCGCTGATGCTCGCGAGGATGTTGGCCCTGGGCACTGCTACATAAGTCAACTTGAGCGCATGGCAACTAACTACAATTGACGTTAACTCGACGTGACGGATGTATCAAAAGAGTACATAATTGATGTTTATAAAATTGGGTAGGCAGCACTGCAACCACTATTGATGTTTCACAAAGATTCGCGTCTATTTGACTAGAAGTTCCGACACATGGCGTAGCTCTGCGGTAAGGTGCTTCACTTCCACGCAGAACGCTTGGGTTCCATTCCAGCTGTGACCCTGGCATTTATTCTTTGCAATCGCCGGGTCAATGCCACTGATTAAGAGTATTTCTTAACGCTCGCGCGTTAAAATTGCCAATGTGTGTTCTCGTCGTTCCTGGGTATAGATACTAAGTGCCAATCACCTGTGGCACATACCCGCATAGCAGCGGCCCATACCCGCCCGTTGGTATGTGCCACTGTCGTGCGGCAAGTGTTTGACGACGTACACGACGGGATTCTGACATAATTATTATCTTGACTAGCACGTCAAGTTCGTTAAACCATCTTACCCGCCAAGGCTAATTCTGGTTCACGCCAAGGGGCGTCCACGAGAACATCCGAATGTAAGCGGCTAGATAGATAGATAGATAGATAGATAGATAGATAGATAGATAGATAGATAGATAGATAGATAGATAGATAGATAGATAGATAGATAGATACGCTCACAGTCGCTGAAGTTCACTGAGAAATGCTTCACTAAGAAATATGAGGATGGTCGGTTAGTTCTCATTCATATAAGATACATCAGCATACATCAAAGCAGCGTGGCTCACCTAGAGTTACACGTGCTTTCTGTGCCGAACGCTGTGGGAGTAGCAGCCACGATTCTCGAAGGTATTCGGGTGAACGACCGCTCGCGATGCAGCGCCCGACAGTTATCATCCCTTCGACGTGATAAACCTCCGGCTTTTTCTCCTAAGCTAATATGAAAATCGGTGAAAAGCAAGCGACGCCTACGGTCGCTAAAACGCTTCAAAGGCCTACCTGGCTATTTCGTGGCAGCCGAACCACTCAGCCCCGCGACGCCGATGATGATATACGTGAGAAGCTCGGCGGGACGCATTCTTAGGTTGAGCTGTTCAGATTGTTCACGGTGCGTGTCAGATAAAGTACTCCATAAAAGCAAGTACCAACACTCAGGGCCTTGCTGCAGCGCGAGCGCCCTAGGTGCACAAAGCACAACAGGTCTTCGAAAACGTGCAAGCGGGCCACTCCGATTCCAGGCACGGCGGGGTAAAACGAAATTGCGAAACACGGTTGTATCGCGGTCGTCTCGGAGAGTCTTAGCGCGGCGCCGGAAAGAGATGTATCAACGATCCCTTTCCACGTCACGTGTGCAGACGGGCTGCTAAAGTGCGTGTGGAGGTGCGCGACTGGAAGCGTCAGCCGGCAATGAATGACGCTGGCGTAACGGAGAGAGCACAGGGAACGAGAAAGCGAGAGAGAGGGCGGGAAACAGTAAAGCATAAAACGGCCCAAAAGACTGCGTTGCAGTTTGCATTTAGCGCACGCGAGTACAACGAAACCATTCCGTACTTCTGTTTCGACATCTCTAATGACGTCATATAGAGGTACGTAAATCAACAGTAACAACCGCAACGAATACACCGCGTTTGGCAATGGCGTACACAACGGTAACGTTCTCTGAAACCATTCAGCCAACATGCTCGCTGTGCTTGCAGGATATTGCAATGACAAACGTTTGACAAAGCTAATTGATTGTTTAGGTAAGGGGAGCCGCTCTGAGATATAACTGATGAGCCAACATACGTAACAAAACTTCACGTTTCACAGCTGCTGTACATTTCTCGTGAATGTCTTCATAAACCGAAAGCTCAAAAAATCATGTTCAGTCTTTTTTTAAGCTTTTCTAAGCAATTTGACTTGACACAGCTTGTCAGCACACCACCTTTCTTTATTTTGATAACGACATGTGAGCACGGAGAAGCGAAAACACAGCGCGTCGACGACAGTGTCACTGCATTTTGTTGACGTATGTTCGGTAGAACTCATCTCTATGGTGTGGTATGTTTAAAAATTGGGTACTATCACATGTCCATCCTCCAGGAAACAAAAAAAAATGTTTATTATTATGCACATGCTTCTGCGGCTGAGATAAAGCATGAATCCTATGAGCCGTGATGTGAACTGGATACCTTGAGGTCGAGAACGATTCTTATTTTTACTATATTACAAGTCCTCGTATGCTCTGTTCCTGTTTTTGATTCTGAAAGAAAAAAAATGAAACAAAATGCGTCCAGCAGGGTAAACTCTCTTTCATTACTCCAGAACTAAGATAATTCGTTGTGAATACAAATACCTTTACAGGGCAAACATACCAAATTCCTGCATTCACAAATATCGCCTTGCGCATGGGTGTTTTAAAGCTGCTAGTGAAAGGAGCCATTACAGAACAAATGAAATCAAGTATTCATTCACTACATATATGTGTCGTTTGCTTAATTTTAAGATGATTGCATTTACATGCAGTTTGTCAGGTTTGCATTTTACTATTGACACTTTGACATTATTTCTATAAAAAATTTTAATTTGAGTTGTAGGTTTTACGCTGAAAAGGTTTGCAATATCGCTGCATATATCTATTATGATAGGAATTTGACATGTTGATTTATAAGTCATCGAGTGTACGTACTTGCATAATGCGTAATAATCATTTTGTTGAAATAATGTGCATATTATTGTCAGTATCGTCAATAACCAGGACACTTCCAGGCTTCTTGTTCATTTGCCTTGGTTCCTTCATTTTTTTTTCAATAAGAATGACTAGAGTTTTCCTTTCAAAGAAAAACAAATAAGTTGTCTAAGAAATTTGGAGTCATGGTCATACAACGCAAAAGAAGCGCTCACCGTCGTATAACAACAGCTGCAGCACCAACGCAGAACATGATGAGTACACTCAGAACAACGCCCACTGCGCTCAGCTTTTTCTGTGCGTCTGTAACGGTGACGAAATTCACCAAGTTAGCAAATAGCTGCAACAATAAGTACCAGTGAATATTAATGTGGTTGGTTTGGTCAAAATGCAAGCGTGCATTCGATGTAACCGTCCAGACTGAACAAAACATTGGTTTAGCTTCAGACATAAAACTATACACAAAGCAGTCCGTGCAGCAACCGCCATCTTTGGGGCAAGTCGTGCGGAGAAACACGGTCAAATTATTCTCTTACGTATATATGATAAGCGAACGTACATGGTGCACTGTAAATAATCAACAAATAACCAATTGCGTTAGGTAATGTTTGTTGATAAAGTTATGAGGTTACGCTTAAAGTGCCACTGTGAATTATTTTCATCACGTTACAAAGGGAAACAAAGGTCTTCTGTGACTTATGCAACCACAAAAATTTGAGCCACATCTAGACGTTACATACATTTAGAGATAGTGCAAGGACATCATAAAACAACCTTTTGTGTGTGTGTGTGTGTGTGTGTGTGTGTGTGTGTGTGTGTGTGTGTGTGTAAAATAACCCAAACTTGCACGAAAGGTGCTCCCAAATATGTTACTATTTCAATCGCTTCTAGGTTGCTCTGAGTGGTTGGGCATGGAGTATATTTTTATGGAAAATATATCTGTGCTATAGGTGATAGCCTGTAAGGTTCTGAGTTGTCTGTTTTGCTATCTTTCTCCTGCATTATTGCGTCAGTATTTGTAGGAACCAGGCATCAAAACGAAGTACGGTCAATATACCGATGACTGATACGTCAAACATCGTATAACGGTATCACTGCATAAGTGAATTTAGGAAGCACAAGTAGCATTGTAGGTATCCTGAATCTTGATGAAGTCTCCCTAAATCCACCTTCATTCTGTATACATGCTCTGTGCAGCTGTTGTTTGACACCGTACTAATAATGTCAAAGCTTTATTTATTACGCACCATTTATAAATAAAGCCTAAGTTTCTAGCTCAGTTAATAGGGCATTTGCACAACAAAGCACGCCATAAGTGTAATTGCAAACAGAGATATAAACATGGAACGAATTTCCAGGACTTACCAGCGTATGCTTGAAATGGTACTTCACACGTCGGGCCCGTGAAGTAAGGCGGACAACTGAAAAAAGCACAGTGTATTATATCTGGCCGTCCGTAGTTATGATTGCGATACTCTTTAGACGACTGATTCGCTACTGATTAATTCTAATACCTAAATGCTACATGAACTTACTCGATTGGCTCTTTAATTCTCACCTAAATGCAAATAAGGCACCTTTATTTCTACTTTTCCGAGGTAAGAAGGAATACCTGCAATAGAAAGATGTCCTCACTCCAGTTTCACAAGTGCCACCATTTTTGCATGGTTTCCTAGAGCATTGAGCTGCAAAGAGAATATAATGAAGCATACCAAAATTTGTGTGAAGTACTCTCTCGTAAGACTACACATCATTCATTCTCACTTAAGAGAAATGCCACTTCACTTACATTACTTAAGCCATAATTCTTGCGAAACCATATCTCTTGTTAATTATATTTCACAATTAAATTCTTACGCTTGCTAAAGCGAAACATTCTAAGTTGCATAAACATAACAATTAGGGTAAAGTGGCGAAATTTATTCCCACTTGAACAGTATTTACATTATTTGATAACGAAGTTAGCAAGTATCGGGAACAAAATAAAAAAAAATGGCTGGCTGTCACGAAGTCAAGAGTACATTCAAAGATGCAGTGGTTACCGGCAGAGCGTATTGTTCGCTAGGGGTACTATAGCCATAGTATGTGGCCATGATGTGAGGCAGGCCTGAAAGCGTACTTAGCCATATAATAATAATAATAATAATAATAATAATAATAATAATAATAATAATAATAATAATAATAATAATAATAATAATAATAATAATAATAATAATAATAATAATAATAATAATAATAATAATAATAATAATAATAATTTTAACGCCTAGATATGATTACAAAAGACGCCTGATTGGAGGGTTCCGGAAAATTCGAGAAATCTGGTGTTCTCTACCGCGCACTGACATCGCAAGGTACATGGTCCTCTACCATTTCACCAACATGGAAATGCGATTGCCGTGAGCGAAATCGAACCCACGACCTTCGTTCGGGTCGGCTGCCGAGGACCGTATACTCACTGTTTCACCGAGGTGGACGTGCTGAGCCAGAACGAACTTTTTTGAAACGAATATTGTTGCAACAATGTAATACAAAGTGATAATGGCAGTAAGAACAGGGAAACTAGCTGGTGCCGCTCATCTTTCATTTGCACTTGCCCTTGTACTACAGGAATGATTTCCACCCCGTTGCTTTGATCAGACTCAGAACGTAGCCATATTTCGTGCCATTTTGCGTGGCGCTCGTTAGTGAGCTATATTATCAACCGCAATACCTTGCTTGATATTAACACAGTGGGGCTGTTTTTCTTAACGTAGACAAATACGTAACGGTGTAGTCAACTGGCGCAAAGTTTGCACTTGCTTCCGCCTCCGGCCGCAATGAATCGAAGGAGTGACACCGGCAGAATACTCACGGACACACACTCCCTCGGCGTCCTCGAAGTAGTTCACGTGGCACACGCATTTTCCCTCCACGCACTGACGTTCTGGACCCGTGCAGTAGAGCTCACATTTTTGCTCTGTAAAGTGACGCTGTCTAAGTAAGTGTATTCCATGCTCAGCTGATTCGAGAATTCGCGCCATCGTATCACCTTTTGTATCCTTATAAGCACAACCCATTTATAAAGATCAGGAACTTCGTACGCGTTCGCAACACCTTAAGTGACAATGTTGAAGGAGGTTTCCTACTTGGTAGAGTGATGGACCCTTTATAGTTCTTCATATGCAATGATACCGAGCAGCGATGCAATGTATAGACATTAGTTCAGTTGTCTCACCTGTGCATATGTTGATATCCAGCATACCCTGGCTGAAATACGACACGGATTTGTATTTTTCCGAGCATTGCAGGGCATAGCGTCCGTTCTCTCGTTTTTTACACACGTAGAGTCCCTTCAGATGCCCCAGGTTGCCAGTCAGATAAGTTTCGCAGAGGTCTTCCTCTCTGACCTCTAAAAATGTCAAGAAAAAACAAAAACAATAAGGCAGAAAAGACGCCTAAATGGCAGTTGGTATATTATGTGCTCACATTACCCGCCCCTCTTTCTTGATAGTGTGGATATACTTAAGAAGACTCATCTTATCATAAACGCCAGTTAGATAACAATGAAGAAACGGGAGATATTGTGAGATATGCTACCTCTGTAATTTAGTTCTTCATTTTGCGGAATGGGGAACAAAAATGACGCCGGCATCTACAAAGCTTGATATAATACAAATCACAACAGGCCATAGTTTCTGGTGCAATCTGATTATTAACTGTAGTCTATATGTAACTTCGTAGAAACTCATCGAATGTACGTGTCTCGCTAATTGACATTACCAAAACATTAAAAAAAGACACCACATGTTTTTCTGAATAACATGTGCCAGCTTCACGGACTTTCCAGGAATTAAAGAAAAGACACTTGACAATTAATAAATAGATTTATGACGTACACTTTGGTGGATAATGGATACGAATCACAGTGCACGTGCACAATAATTTCTAAATGTTGCATTTACAAAACTATATAAAGCCGCCGTTTGAAGCAAGCAAATGAGTTCTAAGTCAATACACATGGGATTCATTATTCCTTCACATGCGATGCACAAACTTCAGTACAAACTTCGACTATAGGTCAAAGTTTTCATTTATGTAGGAAGCTTAAGATCAGCTCTGAGGAAACTGGGCAGTGCAACTTCATTGTGGTTTTTATCATGTGCGTTATGTTGTGGTTAGCATTTGCATCACTGTGTTAGGATTAATTAGTAATTTTGCGCAATATTCTTAACGACCGCCAGAACAAGGGTGCCTTATTGCTTGTCGCCTTGCAGGTCACTTACCGGAAACACTGTCCTTGACGATGTTCAAAGCTGGCGGGAAGAAGCAGCCACCGTTTTCATTTGGATGCTCACAGGTGCGGATTTTTTCAAGCAGAACGCTGGGGGGTTCACTTGCAAAGTTAAGTTCCACCTTGTACTCGTCACTGTTAGCGTGAAAGTAATCAATTAAGGCAGTGTATGACTATGCAAATCAGCATCTACACAGAAATCCTAGCATACGAGTGATAAGCGCAAGGAAATTTGTGTAAGTGTTTGTTGCAATTCGCAAATGAAGGTGATATCGTTGCTTAACACACACACACACACACACACACACACACACACACACACACACACACACACACACACACACACACACACACACACACACGCACACACGCACGCACGCACGCACGCACGCGCACATACACACACATACACGCACACGCACACACACACGCACACGCACACACACACACACACACACACAAACACACACACACACACACACACACACACACACACACACACACACACACACACACCACACACACACAAAGATAATGAATCTTATGTCGAACTACTTGCCTCGTGAAACATTGGCAGCTGTACTTCCGGATATTGGGTGTTCCCAAACACGCGCTGCTTCATTATGCAGCACGATTTGGGCATATTTTTTGTATTTAATAATGGAGCAACTGACCCCCAGTTACCGTAACAATAACGTGGGCATGAAGTTATAAGAAAAAGTCACAATAGCTCCGCTGCGGCCAAGTGATGAATATTACATCGGCAAATTAGAACGTTGCTTGATGTCAAGTTAGCAGCTAATTGCTCTAGCATCCCAATTGATATGACTTAACAAAACGCTGGCGTAAGGAAAAGCAATCGTAAGCGACGTTCGGGCTGTCTATCACTTCAACGTAAACTGAGTCATGAGAACATGACATACACTATGTTAAGCGCTGACATCTCTACGAAGCACTTATGGTTCAAAGTACGGTGGACAGAATACGCAGTTCCTACACGGGCTAGCAGTGGCATTCTTGAGGACTCCCCATGGGTCTTTCGCGAGACAAAACAAAACTGGCACATTCCCTCACCGCTTGAGACGCGATCATCAGCTGCCATCACACGCTTTCATTCGTCCATAGAACACACGATGCGCGGACGGTGATGTCATTGCTCTCGGACTTTATACGAACCTCACAGCGACAGCGTTGGCAAAAACAGGGTTGGAGTGTTCATTTGATTGCTATCGTAAAAAAATAGAGGACGCGTAGGTGTGCTTCAGCACGTATTGTGCTGAACGTCAAGCGACTGATATCCAGCCCGCGATAGCGAAGGTTTATCGGGAAACTAATCAAAACAATAAGCTCACTATGCGACAAAATGTGCGCCCTATGAAACAACAAAAAACAAACAAACCAGAATTTAACTTACGAACACTGAAGCATGCGTATGCTGGTCAGCGAAACTCCATACAAGATCTGCATCTGCAAAACCACAAAGCAAGGAGTACTGGTAACTTATGGACAATGTCTGTGTGTGCAGTTGTTCTGCTTGGCTTGACCCTGAAGCGGCAAGATAATCAGAGCGGCACCGGAGCGCTGCCATACTCACTAACTAATCTCAAAAACGCATCCTATCCAGTGGTAATTTCGGATGTCTGTCTTCACTGCTCTGATTTTCGCAGAATTTGCGTCTATGCGGCACTGCGCTGATGTATGTGCAGAAAGCTAATGCACATCTATAGCAGCACGAATTTCACACATGATTAAGCCTCAAAGCATAGAGGACGCTGAAAATGATTTCTCAAGCTCTGAAAGACCGTCATATCACTAATGAGCAATACAATTCATAAAGGATCGGTGTAATATGTATACAGGAAATGGGAATCGTCATCATATGCGCTTTTATTTCCGCGTATTCGCTGAAAATGGCACCCGCTCCTATCTATGTCACAGTGATCGTTAGAAAAGTTGCTTAATATTAAAGCTCTTCAAGATTGATTGATTGATATGTGGGGTTTAACGTCCCAAAACCACTATATGATTATGAGAGACGCCGTAGGGGAGGGCTCCGGAAATTTAGACCACCTGGGGTTCTTTAACGTGCACCCAAATCTAAGCACGCGGGCCTACAACATTTCCGCCTCCATCGGAAATGCAGCCGCCGCAGCCGGGATTCGAACCCGCGCCCTGCGGGTCAGCAGAGTACCATAGCCACTAGACCACCGCGGCGGGGCAAAAGCTCTTCAAGAGCTTGTGTGTGTGTGTGGGGGGGGGGAGGGGTGTTTGTGCGCGCATACCATTTTGCGTTTTCCTTAACGTCGAAAAATGTTCAGCATACAACGCGCCAACTTGCTAGAGAACTTATCTTTACAAGCACGTAATTTATTTACTTTTCCGAGACTCTTACAAAATGAACTATTCACGTCATTACTTCACCGCCGACTTAGATATAAATTTGAAATGCAATATAAGAATTACTTGTAAAAAAAAGTCCTTATTCTGCTTGCGTTGACATACATCGATTTGTGCAGAATGTATTGTAGTTACGTAGCCCGTACCATGCATGCATGGTATCTTATTGTTGTATTATATAGCCCGTTGGAGGCAGTTTCAATGTATGGCAGTTCAAGCACCACCATGTGTTGTGATAGCAAGACACTTAACTTCTGGCGCACATACCGCTTGTTCCATCATGGCGTGCTTGTCGTCGCATTCACCGACCCCGTACTCTGCGTTCGGCGAACTTGTATCATTCACTCGAAAGCGGGCAACATACTTATGGGTTTTCTCTGGAGTAAAAAAGAAACACATAGCGTCAGAGAGAGGAGTGATAACGAACCGGGATGTGAAATCGGCGCACATGCTTACCCAAAAAGCACTTTTTTTCTTCGGGGTGCCAAAGAAGTGGTTTAATACACATACACGCCTCGTAATGGTTTATAATTTTGCATTCTCCGAAGATGACCGAACACTCTCTTTGTTTTATTGATGTACATGAGTCTGAAACAAAATTTTCGGAAGCTACATGTAATATTGTTTTCATGCACTTGTACTAAAGACAAACGCGCACTTAGTGAGAAATCACGTGCTTGATTATTTCCATCTCGAGATGATTGGCTTGATTACTTGTGGTACACTTACCAATGCAAGTGCCGTTCATTTCTAGAGTGTTGTCCGGACAACGACACACTGCCTTTCCGCTATCGTAGAAGCATGTTTTTTGTTCGCTCTCACACTTAATGACGTCCTCTTCGTGGCATTTTGTTCTCTCTGCAATAACAAAATAAAATAGGTACTACTAAAAGAAAATAATAATATGGTCAGGATTTTAATGACCCGAAACTACGATCATGAGTGACAACGTAATAGAGGGCTTCGGAAATTCCGACCACCTGGGGCTCTTCAACGTGCACGTAAGTATACGCGGGCCTTTTTGCCTACATCGAAAATGCAGTCGGGATTCGATCCTGCAATCTTCGGGTTAGCATTCCGGAGCCCTCCACTACGGCGTCTCTCATAATCATATGGTGGTTTTGGGACGTTAAACCCCACATATCAATCAATCGGGTTAGCAGTTAAACTCCATAACAACTAGACCACTTCGGCCGGGCGCTGATCAAGGAAGGCATGCCTTCCCAGTAAAGACGACGAGACTTATTTTGAAAGCCGTTAGCGCACAAATGCCCTTTACTAATGAATAGTCAGGCTTAATATTGGCATGTCCAGCATAAACATTGGCACGAGTTTATATTTAAAATTCTAGCTGAGAGCGTTTCCTAGAGTACAGGCACAGAAAGCTTATTTGTTGAAGCTGGTGCCAATTTTTGTAATCTCCCAGTTCTTAAAGGTAGTCCCAAAGCCGAAGGCAAACGTTTTGCAGCTCGCGTAATCAAAGCTAATGTATCTAGAAAGCACTTGCCTTAGTGTGCTTCATTAAAAAAAGTGCTAGTCATACTGTCAAAATTTGGGCTTGTTGGTGCATTGTGACGACTGAAAATAGCGCTAAGAAACGGGGACACAAGAAGAGGACACACGGCACAGGCGCTAACTTCCAACATAATGTTTATTACCACCGCACGCTCGCCTATATCACCAAAAAATAACATCACATGACATGAATGATGCGCACAAAAATTAATTTCTCAGAAAATACAATTCTTTATCACTGAGCGTAAGAGAGGGAGTGCTGACGCACTTAGACCCCAGTGAAGCGATAGCCTCAGCCTCAATAATCTCTCTAGTAAGCTTGTCAAACATTTTCTTGATAACGGTACATGCATTGAATATCGGCGCGCAGCCGCAGGATTTACAATGTACGGCCAACCAACTCCCCTGGCCGTTTTTCACATTATTACAATGTTCTCTTAATCGATCAGCAATTCGATCGATTAAGAGAACATTGTAATAATGTGAAAAACGGCCAGGGGAGTTGGTTGGCCATACATTGTAAATCCTGCGGCTGCGCGCCGATATTCAATGCATGTACCGTTATCAAGAAAATGTTTGACAAGCTTACTAGAGAGATTATTGAGGCTGAGGCTATCGCTTCACTGGGGTCTAAGTGCGTCAGCACTCCCTCTCTTACGCTCAGTGATAAAGAATTGTATTTTCTGAGAAATTAATTTTTGTGCGCATCATTCATGTCATGTGATGTTATTTTTTGGTGATATAGGCGAGCGTGCGGTGGTAATAAACATTATGTTGGAAGTTAGCGCCTGTGCCGTGTGTCCTCTTCTTGTGTCCCCGTTTCTTAGCGCTATTTTCAGTCGTCACAATGCACCAACAAGCCCAAATTTTGACAGTGTTGAACTTTATTTCTCGTACAACGGGCCTTTCTTTGTGTTCATCTTCAAACCCATGTGCCACAGTCGCCTACATCGCTTTTGCATCCTGTCAAGCTCGTTCCCTTGCTTTTTGCATTCGCCACAGCATAATGCCTCAGGAAGTCAAGCGCCTTTTCGGCAACGTTGCCCCCTCAGTTGGTCATGGGCTTAGGGTGTGCAAAATCTTGAAGGCAGAATGGTATAGACAAGCACGTCTTCATAAACAATACTTGTCCGCCCTTCTTTTTGATCGTCTCGAAGATACTGTGGCCATGCAGCAGCTTCGACAATTTCAGCGCCTCGCCGACCAAAGCACGGAATTCCTCTGGGCTCGACAATTGCCGGTGCTACGCACTGGCGTCGCCAAAAAAGTAACCGATCTAAAGCCGACTGTTCACGTGCCTGAACAGATCACCGTGCCTCCCGACATCCTCCGGACTTTAAGCCTCGGGCCCAAGTTTGCCGTGGAACCTAAGACGTCTCCACCGCAACTTTTAGCCATGGTGCGACAAGTTTCGCGCCATGTGCCCGAACAAGAGCAACCACACTCCATCTCAGAAGGCGTCGACACCGTTTCGCGCTACAGACCAGCTGGATCCAAAATTCCTCTCAGGAGAGTTGAGGCTTTTCTCAAGGAGCACTCTCTCACCGTCCTTCCCGCTGATAAGGAAGGAGGCTTCGCCATCCTGACTCTGGGACTGTTTGGTTCTAAGGCTCGCACTGCCGTAAGCTCTGTTTTCTCCTCTCGCGAGGACGTCCGCATTGAAAAAGTTAAATTGGAAGCAAAAAAGCTATGCAAAGATCTTAACCTCAGTGGCATCACAAATAGTAAGCATGACTTTTTAAAAGTGTTTTTTAATGCAAAGACTCACAAGAGTAATATGCCTTTTAGGGTAATTGTTTCAGAATGTGATACATGGCAAAAATCGATTGCTACTTTTTTGCAAGAACAGTTGAACCGGCTTGACGTAGATGATCCTTTTATAGTAAAAAGTTCTAATCAAGTCATAGATTATGTGAAAACTTGTGTCGATGAGCATGTTTTTGGTTTTTCAGTCGACGTGACTGATTTGTATTATTCTATTCCCCATGATCAGTTGCTTCCTGCGGTTGAAGAGTGCATAGATTTGTTTGGCTCTGTTAAATTTCAAACTGAGTGTGGTGTTCCCGTCAGTCGGTTTTTAGAACTTTTATCATTTTACCTCAAGACGACCTACATTTCATGGGATGACAAGCCTTTTATTCAAAATGACGGAATATGTATCGGGTCTTGCATTGCGCCCATTTTAAGCGACATATTTTTAAGTAGAATTGACAGATCGATTTACCTTCATCTTGATAACTTGAAGATAAAAAAAGTGTTCCGGTATGTCGATGACTATTTTGTTTTATTAACTAATGACGCGGTAGCGGACGAGGCAGGTTTGGCAAAAATAATTTCACATTTTTCTGAGTGTTTTAAACCTTTGACTCTCACACACGAACTGCCTGAGAGCAATGCCATAAAATTCCTCGATGTCCTCTTCACCTTTCATCCTAACCGCATATGTTGGGCATACCAACCACGTATGAACAAACCAGTCCTTCCTTACCAATCAGCTCACTCCAAACTAGTGAAAAGAGGCATCATCAGTCATTGTTTTCGTCATGCATTAAGCAAATCTTGTGAGCACGAAATCGCCAATAGTTTTCATAATCAGTCAGACCGTTTGTTAAAAGCAGGTTATCCATTGCACGTCCAAACTTCAGTTGCAGAAGGCTTGCTTCGTACAATTCGCAACCCAGGATGTACAGCGAGTCGTGATGCCGAGAAACCGAAGCACCTAGTCGTCATTCCATACTATCACAAGTTATCGCACAACCTAAAGAAATTAGCTAAGCGCTCTGAAGTTAGGGTTGTCTTTTCAGCTCCCAAGAAGTTGGTCAGCCTTTGTGGCCTTCATGACCGCGACGGAAAAATCAAAGGTTGTAGTAAGAAGCATCGTACTGTTTATGTTCCCTGCATCATATGCGTTGTTTATCGTATCCCGCTTTCTTGTGGTAAAGAGTATATTGGACAGACGGGCCGTTGCCTTAATGATCGATTAAGAGAACATTGTAATAATGTGAAAAACGGCCAGGGGAGTTGGTTGGCCATACATTGTAAATCCTGCGGCTGCGCGCCGATATTCAATGCATGTACCGTTATCAAGAAAATGTTTGACAAGCTTACTAGAGAGATTATTGAGGCTGAGGCTATCGCTTCACTGGGGTCTAAGTGCGTCAGCACTCCCTCTCTTACGCTCAGTGATAAAGAATTGTATTTTCTGAGAAATTAATTTTTGTGCGCATCATTCATGTCATGTGATGTTATTTTTTGGTGATATAGGCGAGCGTGCGGTGGTAATAAACATTATGTTGGAAGTTAGCGCCTGTGCCGTGTGTCCTCTTCTTGTGTCCCCGTTTCTTAGCACTATTTTCAGTCGTCACAATGCTAGTCATAATTAGGCTGTCATTTTACCCTGTATAACAATGAAGGAATGAACTTTATTAGGTCTTTTAGAACGTGCTTTAGCACATTGCGGGCCACTCCCAACGTCGGAACAGAAAGGTCAAGTATCTTTGCTGTGTCGCGGGCCCGTTGGCCTGCCCATAACTGTTGTTCGAGTTCACAGCTGGTATTAACCCCCCCACCCGCCACCTCCATTTGGAAAGTGTGAAGATGTCACCGCTGCGTAACGCAGGGCACTGTGGGGGCATGTGTTTTAAATGAACTATATCATTGCAGAAGTCACTTGTATTAGTTGGCTGTATTTATGGATAAATCTTGTGCAATAGCGCTGGGTTAGGGTACGCCCCGACTTGAAAAACTCTGAGTGTCAGTGCTAGAGGTCTGCTAAGTTTTCTGTGTGGTGGTGGGTATGGCCTCCGCACCAAGTCAAAATGCTTTGTCAGTTCGTTATACGAGATGGGAGGGTCCCAGTTTTCAAAAACATCAGCGCCGCACCCCCGAGAGCTACGTCGTTTACCAGTCCTCGTGCAGCTGTGTGGGCTGACTTGTTGAGATTGGGCGGGGCTTCCTGAATGCATCGCATGTGAGCTGGAAACCAAATGGGTGTGTGTGGCTCGATCTCCTTGTTCCGAAGGATCCGCAAAGCTAGTTCCGATATTGTGCCCTTAGCAAATTCTCTGAACGCCGATCTCGAGTCGCTGCAGATAGTGGACCTCCCGTTGTCCAGCAAGGTCAACGCGATCTCCACTTGCGGTGCTTTTTCAGCCATCGTTGTCCGCACCGTTGTGCAATTTGTGATACTGCTCTCGTAGTTGATGCACGCTGCCGCATACGCGTTCCCCTCGGGATACCGGGCCGCATAGACGAAGCAGCATTCCCCGGCCTGCTCTTGAGCCCTTTGTAGTATAGAGCCTTTGCCCTGACCCTCGTTATAGCCGGGGTGGACAATTCACTGGATGGGGACAATGATGATTTGTTCTCGCTGTTGACGAAGAATGCTGCAGAAGTGAGACTTCGTTTTCATGAAGCGAATCACCATCTCCCGCGTGATGTTTTTACGGGAACGCATGGTGGACAACCTGCATCGCTCCTGTGTCTCCGTCACATTTTACAGCGTGTTGCTGTATAACAAAGCTGTCGTTTTATAGACAGCTCACCGTCTTTGTAAACTGAATTCCTGGCACACGCTTCGTATAATTTCTTATTGTGTAGCGCAGGAATAATAAAAATTGCAGCTAAATAATTGACCTTAAATATGAAAGCAGAAAAAAAAACATGCTTGATTTTTTTTCGTCATAGCAATCGGCATAACACGAAAACGAAACGTGTCCTCACAGAAGAAGCTAGTTGAGTGTTTATTGTGATTTGATATATGCGAGCTTGTATAACGTATCTCGGTGTGTGGAACATACACCCTTACATATAGCATCATTTGACGTAGACGCACCCATATCATGACGCCAAGTGGCACCTCTCCATCGCGACGACTAACGCTCATGATTATGATTTCACCGTTGTGGTAGCGGAAGTTGTTAACATATACCTGGACACAGCATATCGTGAATCCCGCACAAAGATAGTATCAACAAGCACATAATGCGCACAGGTATACTCTATAGAATGCGCTTCTTCATAGTGTCGTCAATTGAGAAGTGAAACGGTATAGTGCGCTCTCCAATAATAAGATATACTACACATCTCTAAGGTAATAAGGTAATCATACTATATACATATACCTTATATTTCCAACCTATGCTATATATCTCTAGTGAGGTAATCTATGCTATATCTCACTATACCTCACTGCGTTTTTGCAACGCGAGAGGCAGAGTTTCGTAGCTAAAATGTGAACGCGTGAAGGCATGGCTTCCCGTTGCTTCTGGCTTGCTCCACCAAGGCACGGCCTTCGTAGTCGACATCGCCGCCTTTCGGTGCCGCTTATCAGAGCAGATTTATTAGTCGGTGCTCTCGCACTCGAAGAAGTATGTGGCAGAAAAACACCGTTTTTGCACGCGAAAGCTGCACCACTCCTATATACAACGCCGTCGCGCTCTTACACGAAGCTGAAGGCAAAGAACGCACGTGCGTCTACGCGACTTCTAGATGCTAGCGTGGTTAGCATTCCTCGCGGAAATCGAGATGCCGTTGCGTCGTAGACGAAGCGCTTCCTATCAATGCTTCTTAGTGTCGCGATGCAGCTTTTACTTCATCATTTAAAGACGGCGGCACCACGCCACCCCACCCCGCCAGCTGAGCTTACCATGCTAGAGAGATTGTGCGAGATATAAAACGCGTTTGTAATGTCTCGTGCCCGAGCGGCGGTATAGTGTATTTCGCAGAGCGCCAGGTGCCTTTTCTCGCGGACCAACATGCCGTGAGCTCGATTCCCAGCGGCGAAAACTGTTCAACACGAAACTATTTTATGCCGGCGTCCACCAAATTCCAGTGACTCACTTCCGCCATGGAAACGACGTATCAAAAAAATAACTTTCACAAGACAAAAAAAAAAAGTTCCGTCAGCGGGAAAAGAACCCGCGACCTTTCGGTCGGCGACAACAGCTGCCGGGCACGCTATCCATTGAGCCACGGTCATGTACTTTTTAGGCTTTAAAAGCAAGCCCTTTATATCTGCTACTGCCCTCTCACAGTACTCTTGGTAAAATGTAGTAACGCATCATGACCGTAGAATTCATGATAAAATCCTTCAACGCGTCGTTTTTATGCGTCCGACCTATTCGAAGCATTTCCAAAAGTGAAAATTCGTCAACGTTTGAACACACTGTCAGATGGCGACTTTACTCAAAGCGTCGGCGTGGCTTATAACATTCACCCATACTAACAATAGTTTTGCGATTCCTAGAACAACGCGCTTGCTTTGCCTGGATCATAGTGTAAGATATAAACAAATGTTTCTATCTTAAACCATGACCTAGCTGTAACTACGCGTCCCCCGCTTACTACCGCTGACGCTCGCCAAGCGAGAAATCATGGCCGGTCAAAAGGGAAGACAATACGCGATGCGTATTACTCTAATCGGGCAGTGGCGTGCAGTAACTTTCATACGCCGTGAGCAGGGGACCGCATCCCAAGTTTGGCGTGTAATCCAGTCACGCTCTTCTGGCTGTCACACCGTTTTATTTTGTTCCGTTCTCACCATTAACTGCTAGAGCCACCACAGACATGTTTAATCATTAATCAATCACTAATATTGGACTTTAATTCTCAGGATGAAGATGTATCACTAACACTCAATGCGGATGCAATTACGTAAAGCGGTGTCTAAATTTAGCTGTCAAACACCAACAGACATTTGTAAGCTTTCTTATATCATTGGTCAGTAAGCACTAAACGTCTTCTGTAAGGAAAAGTTTTACTTTCATGTTATACCGATTCCTAAGGCGGACGGATGAACCATGTTGTTTTTTCTTGTAGTTTTCCTTTCTCATTCGTTAGTGTGCCTATTACAAAGAACATATCCATCACGGGAATTCATCAGCGCAGTATTCGTTAACTCCGGCATAAAACGCTTTCGTGTAAAAGAAAAAAAAAAGAAGTAGGATTATCACTTGAAAGCGCACGTATAGTACCTCAAGCTTAACGCAGCACTTCACGTGCTGGGTCATGAACTTGGTCGAAATAAAATATGTGTGTAGTACAATGAGTAGATTTTCAAAGCTAACTGTGGCATTCAAGCGTGCCGTGTTGTCTTACCGACACAGGAGATGCCGTCGTTTGCAAGCTGCTGTGTGGGGCCGCAGTTGCAGGTATAGTCAGCCTTGTCTTCAGACAGCTGCGTACATCCATGATCGCATATATCGGTAGCATGCGTTGTGTTGCATACGTCTAGAAGAGATCATGAGTCACGTCACTCAGTTAAACGCGTTCCTCTGCATTTTTCATAAGGCTAAAGAGCAAGTAAAATGGAAACGCTGAAATGGCAAAACAATGTTTCGATCCGGCCCGTTTTCTAGAGTAGAATTCTGAGTGTTCATAAATAAATACAAGTTCAAGAAATCGCAAAGTTAATCTACCTTGTCATAAACTAAAATGTAGCAGAATATTCATTAAAGAGAAGTGATGCCGAAAGGTAGTGCCCGCACGAAATCTTTGTGTTATGTTTATCTCAAAGCTAATACACACTTTATAGTAAATAACTAACTCACAGTTTATTCAAACGTGGTTTATTTTGAAATACAGAGTGAATGCATGTATCCTGGCAACAATAAACAAGCGTTGTGTTTGTGCAATCAAATAAATTATCAATGTTTGTTCGCTAGAGCATTCCTTAACCTGATTCAAGGCTTACAAAAGGTTAAGGGAGTTGAACATTTTTTTTCTACCTTGTATATGACTGTCTTGTTTACAGCACCGTTATTTTAGCCTGTATTCCTAAAGCAGTAATTTTAGTAAACACTGGCAGGCAGTTTTCTTCATAAAATATGAGGTCTTTGAAACAATTAGGTTGCTTTTACGATGTATCAGTGCTGAGATTAGGAACATCTCTAGAATTGGCTTCTTGTAAAAGGTCTCGTCAGTGATGAATTACAGAAGTGTGCTTCCTTCTGTGATAGCATGAAATGTGTTATGTAGATCTCAGTAAGTGCATGCAAAATATCAGTGGGTACTCACGCTTGCATTCTTTCGTGTCTAGATCAGCAATGTAACCAGGTGGACAAAAAGACCCGTCGTGTGGTGTTCCTGCACGTAAATTGAAATGCTATTATCCACCTGAGTGGTATCGCGCACCGAGTCTTCAGTTAATTCAAGAAGCAACGATCTGGTGAAAATTATTCATCATAATAATTCTATTCACCACAATAACTTCTATGTACGCAAATACCTGCACAAAGTGGCGCTTATAAGAGATAAATCATCATACATTGCGAGCCTTTCATTTCGTTTGTTTAGCCCGGCTGATGTGTCACTTATAAGATACGCTATGAACATGACTAGTTAAATACATAAAGTTAGTGGCGCCTTTGATCATTGATAAGGTGAAACATATGTGGATACACCCACGTAATCGTGTCAAAATCGGCATCAATGCGATCAATCAGCCGAGTTGTTTTTTGTCAAGAAATAAACTGCGTTAGCTTGACGCTTCACTTACGTTCACAGTGGTCGGGGTCCCAATTTCGACAACAGCGTGTGTCCCGGTGCGAGTCCTTCATCAAGCACACATCCTTGCAGGTTAAGGTAGCATTCAGGCATGCGATGGCTGAAATGGAATGGTATTTGAGATGCATTAAGAAAAGCGTCGACGAAGGGCGCTACAGTTTCCGTACCTGAAAACACAAACAATTAAGAAATGAAGGCGATAAATATTTAGTTCATACTAATGAACCTGTCCGTATCCAGAGATTCCTAGCAGCGCTTTGCGATAGGTAATAGTGCACTTGAAGTTGTAAAAGACTATGTCTACTTAGGGCAGGTAATAATCGCAGAGCCTAACCACGAGATTGAAGTAACTAGAAGAATAAGAATGGGGTGGAGCACATTCGGCAGGCACTCTCAAATTATGACAAGTAGGTTGCCACTGTCCCTCAAGAGGAAGGTATATAACAGCTGTATCTTGCCGGTACTTAGCTACGGAGCAGAAACCTGGAGACTCACAAAGAGGGTTCAACTTAAATTGAGGACGACGCAGCGAGCAATGGAAAGAAACATGGTAGGTGTAACCTTAAGAGACAAGAAGAGAGCAGAGTGGATTAGGGGACAAACGGGAGTTAAGGATATCATAGCTGCAATAAAGAAGAGGAAATGGACATGGCCGGGCATGTAGCACGTAGACAGGATAACCGCTGGTCATTAAGGGTCACCAACTGGATTCCCAGAGAAGGGAAGCGGGGTAGGGGGAGACAGAAGGTTAGGTGGGCAGATGAGATTAAGAAGTTTGCGGGTATAAACTGGCAACAGCAAGCACAGGACCGGGTTAACTGGCGGAACATGGGAGAGGCCTTTGTCCTGCAGTGGACTTAGACAGGCTGATGATGATGATGAATGAACCTGACGAATGGCTGTGCTTGAAATGGACACACATGTGCGAAGGCATTAATTAAATAGTAGGAATGTAATGCACGCAAATGAGTTCATTAATATATAGCTAATTTTTTTATGATGATACGACGCTCTCGCAGACACACACAGCAAGATTAAAAAATTACAATCATGTGTAAGTAGGCGTAGTGTCATTGGCACTAACAGACAACGATGCCAAGGAAAATATAGGGGATGTTACTATAAGTAATCGTGATATAAATGTGTAGAAGGTAAAGTGGATGAAAGGTAACTCGCTGCTGGTAGGGAGCGAACCTGGAACATTATAATAACGCGTCTGATGATCTACCAACTGAGCTACCACAGCGGCTCTCCCCCGTACACTTTATGGGGTATATATATATGTGCATTTAAACGTGGAAGCACCAGCCTGCATCGCCAGTAGTCATTACGGCGAGTGTAGAACACTTTTTTTTTGCCTGTTGGCGGCACGTAGCAGGTGAGTTAATTACGAGCTGGCAGCTGACCAATAATCTATCGCATACTACTTGTAGGCATCAGGTGTGGTTTTATTACTTATGGCAGTGATTGAATTGTACATTAACGAGATATTGAGGCAATCATGGTATTCACTGGAACGTCTCCACTGACACTCTAGCTGCACACCACTTACGTTTGCAGTATCCTCTGATGAGCCTAGTGTGTGGTGGACAGTCGCAGCTGACGCTGTTGTCTGGGTTTATCCTCGCAACTTTGTCCTGCGTTGCGCATATTGCACGGACAGTCTCCTTCACTGCGAAACAAAGACCGTGTAGAGTGATAAATAAACATTATATGTTAACCAATCGAGGGAAGGTTATGAAGTGTGTAGTCTACGTTATAAAAAATAATTCTCCAGACTCTAGTGAGTAATGTTGACCGTACTGCCTAGTTAACAAATGAATATGATTTTTGAATCTATCTTATCAGTCTGACTGCGAAATTATGCAAAGCAGTGCTGGCCAAGAATCGTGTCGTGGGAACGAGAGATAACTGGCTGTGTGTCGTAGTGACGAAATAGGCGACACAGGATGGTGACAGCTCACGCACTAGGGCTCTTTAGCGTAAAGATATGTGCGGATGATTATTAACCCTTTCAGCCCTGGATTTTTTATTTTAGTCAGATACACTTTTTGTGTGCGTTGTTCAAATTGAGCCACTGGCACAAGTATTTTCGTATTAATTAACGCGGCATCAAAATAGGTAATTAGGGCCCTGTGATTGGAAAATGAAAAAAGTGGCTTATTTTTTTCTGTCAATCAATGGTGCACACAAAATGGAAACCAACGTCTTCATTTTCAGCCTAATACTCACTGAAACAGCTTCGGTACGTCGTCCCGAAAATGGCGCTTGTCCGCCTCAACTTACGCACCTCGGCTTCACGGAAGACCTCGGTCAGGCTTCTTCTTTGTGGCTGCTACCTCCACAAACGTGCCGCAATATTGGTGTCAATTGCAGTGGGGATCATTGAAGAACTATGCCCCCAAGAATGAGCAGTATTGGTTACGTTTCCGAGATACTAGGGGAAAATTTGTGCGGTGGTGTCAATTGACACCGCCAGGGCCGAAAGGGTTAAATTCACGGGCATAAAATTAAGTTGGTAGATGTGAAACAGCAGTTATTGGAGATCGATGAACGACGTTCTTACTGTACGGCGGACATTAGCGAGAATGACTTCTTCCCCTAGCTTACCTTTGCAGTTTAACGTCAAGTCGGGATAGTCGTTGCATTGGCAGCTCGCAGGAAACATGCCGTTATGGTCCACACACAGTCCTCGCTCGCACTTGTGCACTTTGCAGGATTTCATATCTGTGACAAATGGTAAACACAATTTCATATAAACGTAGTTATCCAGTAGCTTTGCCTGCAACAATGGTCTCAACAACTTGCCACCGTTGCGCTATAAAAATTATTAATCGTGCATGGTAGCGCAATTAATAAAGGGACAGCTGTTTTTTTAGGGGCGAAGCTCCTTATGGCGTGGCTTGGGCGTCCCTCGTATGTAACCACCATTGGCACATACCCGAAATAGGTATAACACTTGACCTCCAAGGTGGTGCCAGTGAGAGATTTCTTCTGTGAGTTGTTTAACAATAAAAAAATAGTGCTCAATGTACATGCCAATGGCTGCTAATGGGGAATGAGAGACATGAGCATTCGGCTTTTAGTCAACGCGCACGCTGCGATCCCCATTAGCAGCCATTGGCATGTACATTGAGCACTATCGGACAAGAAAGGGATGCCACATTATACTCGCTGGGTGTAACCTCCTTAGCTTTAGAAAGGTTTAGCGAGCGTTGAGCCGCAGTGCCATGAATACAATGAACTTGTATATACCATGAATGAACTCAAGGTGGTTAAAAATGAGAAGTATAGATACGAAGCGCAAGCCGTAAGAAAGTAAAAGCCGAATTCTCCTGTCTCTCATTTCTCATTAGCAGCCATTGGCATGTAAATTGAGCCCTATCTGACAGGGAAAGGTTGCTACGTTATACTCGCTGGGCGTAACCTCCTTGGTTTTCGAAAGGTTTAGCGAGCGTTTGGTCGCAGTGCCATGAATACAGTGAACTAGTATATACCATGAACTCTAGGTGGTTAAAGGTGGGAAGTGGACCCAAAGCGCAGGCCGTAAGGAAGTGTGCGTGTGCCACCTCTCGTTTAGTCCTTGGAATGTCCGCTGGATGGCGGTGCTTCTATATGGGGAATATATGATAAAAAGATGCGAGATGGTGGGACTCGGAGTGTTGAATAGATGGACGAACGGACATACAAACAGATGCATGAATGGACGCATGAACGGACGCAGGGGCGGATGCACGAAAGAACGCAGGGACGGGCGCACAAACAGACGCATGGACGGTCACACAGACGGACGCATGGACGGACGAATGCTTCGCCCCACTCTCCATCATTAACTCCGTGGATATGCTGCCTTTTTTTATTGTAACCTAAACTCAGACAAATGACAATATTCATTTAGTTGCTGTACAGTCTGTCCAGGGACTTCCCTGCACATGGGATAAGGGCGAGAAGTATGTACTTACTGTAGCAGCGCTTCTCCATCGCATGAAAGAAGAAATCAATGCCACACTTGCATGTGAAACCCGAGTTGTCACTGTAAGGCTCACAGCGCACATCTCCGCACACTTCGGCGCCGACGGTGAGGCACGGGTCTAAGAGAATTAGTAGGGATGACGTCAGAGTCAGCATCGTGAGCACGTGATAGCTGTCGGAATTTTATTACACTCAACTGATTGTTGACGTGTTCTAATTAAATTTGACGAAGCAACATTTCTCTGAACAGTATCGTCACACAGCTGCCAATGCGGCATCGTGGATATGTCGTGTGTATACCAGCTTGTCCCTTTCACGCGCTTTTTATAGATGAAATTTGTACATGTGCATAATTCCATAAATTTTTTTGCCAAATCTTTATACTTGAGCAACAGAAGTGTGCAGGACTATTTTTTTCAAAATGCTGACTTTACAAGGTAGGAATATCAAAATGTTACATCTCTAATTAAAAAAGAAAAAGGAATTGGCCAACAAATTATCACAGATAATTGTAAACTAAGAATGTGTAAAATAGCAAGCCTCATGTTTACACATAAAGGAAAAAAAACGTTCATTTCTATTCAGGATTACCGCATTGTACTATGGTAAGCTTCGTTACATATGCGTTCTATACGTGCGTTTATGTTTATTAGGCTCACAGAGTGCTGGTTTCCGGCTCCGTTCTCTATATGATTCATCTGCGAAAGCGTGAGGGACACCTAAATATTCTCACAGCGCCTGGGTGCAAAAGCCGTGTGGAAGCCACCTTTACTCGACTTGGGTGACACTCGAGAAGAAATTCGTTTCATTCACCACCAAAGCATAAGTGTTGCTTACCTGGTGCTGGTGTCGGTGCCTCTGGGTCAACTGAAAGAAGAGCAAGAATCATACAAATCGTAGCTGCATAATACACCTCACATCGATAAAGCCTTAGCTTGAAGCCGTGCCTGAAATCTCCCTTTTTTCAATCAAAATAATAGTTTTGTTCAAAGTTCTCCCAATTTTGAGCAAAGTGTATATGTGTGCCATGTATGTGAGGGAGGGGGGAATGTACGTCTGGATTTATTGCATAACTAATGGGAGAAGGCAGCTTTACGTATTGACGACATCTCCTGTTTCTCACTTGGAAAGCGTGGTTTTGTTTAGTTTTGGCATCAGCGCTGTCACTGTTGCGCAGATATCTCCTAGTCCAAAGAAAGTGAACTGCCTGGATATACGCAATCATAAGCTCTATGGACAAAAAAACAAAACAAAACTCCGTAAATTCATAAAATAAATGGCGTTTAAAGTTAATACAAGCTATGAAATAAGAAAGAAGTCGCTTGGGAAAAGCGTTTAGACAAACGTCCTCAAGAAAATTGAAGATGAAGGGTAAAACCAAACAACCTTCATGATTTACTGCGTGAATCGACGATGTAAGGAATCTACGCAGCAGGAAATTTACTTTGCAGATTACGGAATTCAATCACCTACGCTGATGATTTGCTTTGGTAACAGCAGAACATATTTTATTCTCGTCCTCATGCTCTAGCAAGAAGCAGGATCGTGTTTTGTCCTTGATAAACGAAGGAATCATCCTGTAAGCGCAACTTTCCAGTCAAGTCCTTTTCCCTCTACCTTGTGCGCTCATACATTTCCGCAACTACATTTTCTGCACAGATTGAAGGCGGGCCAGCTGGAACATACTAATAAAGAAATAGCACGCTTACACGGGACAAAAGGTTACCAAAACACACATACGCAGCGGTAAAACTCACTGTATTCTAAAGCTCCGAGTTTTTTTTTTCTCGTCTAGGCGTGCCATTTCTCGCTCAGTACATTTTTTATACGTCCGTCTAGACTTGACGTGAAACGCCTATGAACATATGTGCTGCTTAGCTTCCACGATTTCTCACAAGGTGACGCCACTTACCTTCGCAAATGGAGCGTTGGAGGCGACCCTGCGTCTTTACATCCACCTCTCGATATCCCTGCTTGCACTTGAACCAAAAGATATCGCCAGCCTTGACGCACTCATTGACGCCGTTGTAGGCGCCTTCTTGCTCTTTCAGCAAACTATCGCAAAGGTTTTCTTCTTCGATCTCTTCAATAATTTTCGTCCGCAGCCGAAAAGAAAAAGAACACAAAAACTTCCCGCAATGAGGATTTACAACAAAGTACACGCTTTTCATCTTTGTTAATCTGTAAAACACATCTGCCATATCTGTCGATCCATCAACAACTCTTAAATCTGGGAACGCCCACCTAAGGCACCTGAGACAGTTCCAGCATTCAGATGAAGTAAATAAATAAATAAATAAATAAATAAATAAATAAATAAATAAATAAATAATAATAAATAAATAAATAATGAAAATGCTGATACCTCCTAAAAGAACGTAGCAATAAAGCCTGAAGGGAGGCTATACCTAAAATTATTGTTGTAAAACATTTGGTAAAACTATCTGAGAGCCTATCGCGATGTTACACATATCATTAGCGAAGGCAGCCAACCGATGGTAAGACATTCTCTCAAAGGAAGCATTTTTGGACCACATGTGTATATTTATCGCTGCTATTTTATCTCAATTACGCAAACTCGAAACCCTCTTTCTAATGAAAGAACATGGCTTGTTCACCGGCATTACTGGCTTTTGTATGTAATTAATATATTAATATATGTTGGGTGGTAATGGTAATAAAGCACCATATGATTATGAGAGACACCGTAGTTGAGGGCTCCGGAAATTTTGACCACTTTGGGTTCTTTAAGGTGCACACGCGCCTCAAGCATTTTCTCCTCCGTCGAAAATGCAGCCACCACGGCCTGCATTTGATGCCGCGACCTGCGTGTCAGTAGCCGAGTCCCTTAGCAACTATAATATCGTGGAGGTTCATGTAATAAATATATAAAAAATGCTTAACTATTAAGAGTCCCAAGTAAGCAACCTACCAATATATATTCAACTGAAATGTAACTTTATAGTTAAGTGGTCGGTACTTGAATAATGCGACAAATTTCACGTTATGAAACTCATTTGTCCGGCTTTATAGCGAAGTCAACATGTTACTAGTAGTGCTGCTAAAAGGAGATGTCGGCAAGCATTATTCCCGTTAATGAAGTAGACGGACACACCACAGAAATGGCGATCAAGTTGACGACACTACTTTTTCTTCGCCCTCAAGCTAGGCAATTGATAGCTGTATTAGTCATGATTGAGCATTATATGCAACATTTATACATTAGTATTTGGGGTTTATATAAAAGTATGATATTGTCTTTGTTTGCTGCTGTCAGCATCCAGTAAAAACTTGGTTACACTTACCTGTTGCAGAACCTCTTACAATGGGAAGCATGGGATACAGCATGCAAACGTCTCCAATCGGATGTTCGCAAGCTTGAAGCCTCTTCTGCAATGGCTTGGGCAGTGGGTCGTTCAAAATAAGTCGTGCCGTGATGTTGTCTCTGCAGAGCATAAAGTTAACATATTTGGTGGAACGTGCAACACTGTACGAGTAAGGGACGAAGAAATATGCGACAAGAGTAATGATTCACAACTGAACGTTTATTACGTGCATAATCAAAATAAACATTTGGGTCACACGGTGAGGGCCAGATAAACTAGAGGCTGGGCGCAGAAAATTTCTTCTGTGACGCCACATCATGGCTGAGAAAGACTTGGTCGCTACCTGGTTAATCAGTACAAACGCACGAGTCGCTCGAAAGTGAAGCTCAATTTGACACCGGAGCACTTGATATGTTGAAAACTCACATTGCGTAGAAGTGACAAAAAATTACTCCATCTCCCTCTAAAGAGAACCTTTCGTAGATTCGAAGCAGCGGGCGCCAACGCTTACAGCGGTGGCGGCGTTGACTCTGGCTCTGATCGCAGTGTTACGCATGAGAGAAACCTGGGGAGGCACCAAGCACGCAGTGCACCGGTGTTTCCCACTGGAACATGCCAATCATTGCTAATGGGCAACGAGAGACCAAGAACTCCGACTGGACACAGAGACCCACAGTCCACTTTTATATAACGCGCACGCTGGGAATTTTTATTGCTCAACAACACACAGGATAAATCTTCCATCGGCACTACCTTGGAGGTCAAGATCTAGTGCTTATGTATATGGAGTGGCCAATGAATGGTTGTGCTGGGCGAGATGTCAGTTTTTCCAATCAAGAAACTTGCTAGCAGACGCCGCCTGCGCCGGCGTTCCGAGTTGAGAAGGAGAGGGAGAAGTTGTGCATGCGCAATGGGGGTGTAAACACCGAGGGGAGACATGCCTAGAGGAGAAAGAGGGGAGCGCGCAAATGCCAGCAAATGCTGCCTGCGTCGGCGTTGCAAGGTGAGAGAGGGGCAGCGTTGGAGAGGAGAGGGTACACGCATGCACAACGGTGGTGTTGATGTGCTTCATGTAGCTGGGAGGGATGCTTAGAGGAGAGAGAGGGGAAGCAAGCTTAGGAGAGAGGGTGGGGAGGGGTGCACATGTGCAGTAGGGGAGGTCACACCGCACACCGGATAGAGCTCAACCTTGAAAAGCTTCGGTTCTAAACAAAAGAAACTTGGACGAGGAGTGACTTTCGACTTGAAGAGTGGAAAGCAATAGCTTAATCGGGCCCTGTTCAAACTGCCTAATCATTCGCTGAAGTGCATGCTTCACCGATTGGTGGACACCTCAGCACTGCCGCGAGGAAAGCAACGCCCATGCACGCAAATGCAACTGTTTTACACACCCCTTGTGTGCCTACCGCAAGAAACATTGAGACGTGGCCAGTACGCCATAATTCATCATTTCGCAAAGTAGCGAAATATTCACTACGCGTCCTCAAGGCAATACGCCAACTTACACTTGCGAAGCTCCACAATTTATTGATGCTGATGAAGATAATTATGAGTGAAGACCTGGCAATAGGAGGGTCTTTAAATCCCCCAACCTTCGAGCAGCGAAAATGATGTGACGCGGGGTGTGATTCGAGACTTCTGCAGTTAACACGACTCCTCACATACATATCACTTGTACACGGTCTTTTTTTTACACGTTAAAACACTTATATGGTTTCATGCTGGAACACCTGACTGACATAGTGTGTTTTGCTTTATTTACGGCTCGAACCCTTGATTTTAATTCGTTGCAGCCATCGTGATTGTTTGCTCGCGCACAACGCCGAGTTCTCGCTCACAACTGAAGTTGTCATCTCCTTTTGTATCGTAGCTATAGCCACAGTGCTATATGCTCAGTTATAAATAGAAACCAAATAGCTCTCGTCAAGTTGCTAATCACGAGCATCTCAATCTCAAAGAATATTGCGCATTCTAACTACATTTTTCAAAAGGCATTCTCTAGCTGGATAAAGAGCCTTCCAAATGAAGAAGATGGCTGTAATTAGGTGGAAGAGGAAACGGGCACTACCTTTGTGACTTTGCAGCGTACTTGTATGCACTACATGTTCCCAAGACAAATGAAAATAAGGTATATGCAAGAGTAAGTGCTCTATAAATAGCGCAGTTATGAATCTCCAGGTCCATTATCATTGCATGCTTTTTTGCGTACATCAAGTGGAATAATAGCACGTGTTTGCGTGCATGGTATTCTGTATGTAAGATGCTGACCCGAAAGTCGCCGGTTTCATCTAGGTCGTGGTGGTTGCCTTTAGGCGGAAGCAAAAATGGTAATGGCCCGTGTACTAATTTTGTGCGATGTCAGACGCTGTCAAACAAAAGACGGTCAAAGTTCCTGGAGCCTTCAACTATACGGCGTGCGTGGTAATCATATAAAGGTATTGCTTCGTGAAATCCGAAGCAATATTATATTATATATTACTATATTATTATATATTATTATATATAATAATATTATATATTATTATATATAATAATATTATATATTATTATTGTATTATTATAAATATTTTTAGTTGCATCTCGAGATACGATACTCTTTTTTCACACGACTGCCTCAGACATTCCTGCGTAATGTAGTAGTATGCGCACAAGCAACGCCCACTTACGTGCAATTGGCAATCGTCACAGCGTGCACCTGGTAACCGAGAGCCGTTCTCATCTGAAACAAAGGCACAAAAAAGCAAGAACAAAAATACGTTACACCATATGTTTAAAGAGCCAAAATCGCTCTGCCGGTCTTTATGGGAATTGAGCATAAAAACGTGAAGCAACCTAAAATTTTAACACAGAACAGTGCTCTGAATGTGCGGTGCACGAGATCTACGCACAACGCTTCTGAACAGGCAATATGTCTGATGTTGTATGTACCACAACTTCGTTGACCAGCTCAAGAGCGCCTTTATTTTTTTTTCGTCTACTCCTACTGTTTTCCTTTCCATTCCAGTTTTGCGCTATAACACAATATGGTTCACAAGCACCGACTCGCCCAAGCGTAAGTTATCCTGTGCCAAAGGGGAGAAAGAGCAAGAGGAAGGAAAAAAAAGGGTGGTTAGCAAGTTTTCAAACCGGCTGGTTATCATGTCTTGTGCCAAAGACTTTTCATTCAGCATTGCAGCACTACAGATATCCCGCCGAAAATGGCATTAATAACTACCAACCTGGCATAGGCCTGGAAGAATTTTCCTTGTCTTCTGAAACAATTATGATAGGTGCCCTCATCGACAAAACTTACCTTTGATGACCTTACCAATGACTCTAGCTCACTTAATAACAGCACTTTATGTATATTTTAACCTTGCTTGTGTTACCATCATTCAAGCGTGTGCTTATTCGTTTAGTGTCATAATCTTTCATTTTCTCTTCGTGATTCAGCGGCCTACCATTTTTCTTTCAGTCGCGGTGGTCACATTTGGATTGAGGCGAAATGGCAGACGTCCACGCATAGCGTTTGTATATTTCGCCACGTCAGTGCACGCCGCGTCAAAACACCAGATGGTCGAACACCGCGCTCGTCGCTCAGCTCGTCACGATGCGCCGACGCGCGCTTATCCTTCGCGTGGGGAGAATCGTGTGCCTTCGACTTTCACCTCACCGCAACGATTGCATTAGGTCCGGGCACACAAAGGTCACATCGCTCGCTGCACAGGCCCCATTTGCGAAAAGAACGCGCTTTTCATACACAGCGAAGCATAAAAACTGGGACACTTTCTAGTTTGCGATCTGTGCTTGTGATTACGTTTTGTGCGTCTTTTTTGTTTGAACGGTGCGTCAAGTGTCGAGCTGTGAACGTTGTTAGTTCGCTCTCGTCCTGTGTATGTTGTTTTCATGCGTCATTTGTGCGTGAGCAGCGCGCTGCACGTTTCAATCAGCTTGCCGTTCTCAGCGTTACAGTCCAAGTTGTTTCAAAGGCATTTATTGATTCGCCCTTGCGGCGAAACTGTGACTTTTTGTTTATTTTTTAACATGGCTTTTGCGGATCCCCGACAGTTACCTCGGGGCCCCCTTGGAGTTCCCGGATCCTGCTATGAAAACCAATCATCTTATAATTCTTTCATCTATATTATAAGGAGTGGCGTTCTCATTAACTGCGCTTTTGTTTTTGTTATAACAAGCTTTATTTGTGACCATACCTTCCTTGTTGTAAAAGGTGTGAGCCCGCTAACATTTACGTCCAAAATCTTATGCACTTTACGCTAAGTGCAGGAACGTCTGAACAAGCTCATTACATTCTTTGCGTTTACGCTCATGACCCTTACCAATGATTCGTGCGTAACGCACGTCGTCTGAACAAGGCTGCAGACTCGATAGACGAAGATTTTCAAAGAGTTCACTTTATTAAAAAAAGTTGGCAGACCCCACGTACAGTGGGAGTCAATGATATGCGAAGCACGAATGAGAAATGTTGATTTGTCACTTTTAAATCAGCACAACGTTACGAGGTGGAGGTAAATGATGCCGCATTGACTTCTGTACTATGATAATCATGTTTGGATGTGTCGTTTACTTTCGCCATCTGTTCATGTCACGTGATACCAAATTTATTATATGTAGAGCTAGCGAAACGGCCGTGAGCATGCTATGAGTGTGGTATGTTGTCATGTTCTTCCATGACACGCGTGTCAGGATTATCATGTTTGCACCAGTCATATATTTCGTCATCCAACAACGTCACGTAACACCAAATTTGGTATATTTGGTGCTAACAAAACGGCCTCCAGCGCACCATGAAGGGCCCAATATACCCCAATGTAGCGTTGACGCGTGCGCACGCTGGGCACAGCGATGCAATGTTAGCAAAACGCGAGCACTCGATAGTGTGACGCCAGACGCGACCTGCGTCCGTCGGTGCGGCCCGATGGCAGCCGGCGAAAAATGCGACATGCTGCATTTCGTGCCGATGCGTTACCCCGACAACACTGCGTCTTTATTTTTTTCGGGGCGGAGGGATGCCGTACGTGCTGAAACGCGCATGCGTCAAAGCAATGCAGCGCGGCGCGTGCCTGCGAGTTTATGGCAGGACCGGCGCCTGGCGTGGCAACGCTGGCGTGACGCGACGAAATGAACCCCGGCGAGCACGCGCACCGCGTCACGTCGAAATGTATTGGTTCCATTACTGTGGCATGTAGTCATGTTCTCACATGACACGCATCTCATGATTATCATGTTTGAACCAGTCACGTACCTTCGTCGTTCATTAGCGTCACGTAATACCAAGCTTGGCATATGTGAAGATATTGAAATGACCGTGAGCGCTTCATCAGTGTGGCATGTTGGCATGTTGTTACATAACACGCTTGTCGTGATTATCATGTTTTGATGTGTGATTTACCTATGTCGTCCTTTCGTGTCTCGTAATACCGAGTTTGGTACATGTGAAGCTAGTGAAACGGCCACGAGCGCATCAAGAGCGTAGCATGTAGTAATGTTGTTTCATGACATTATTATCATGTTTGTACCAATATTAATATCATGTTTGCACTATTATTATCATGCTTTGCATCAGTATCATACCTTTGTCATCCATTCACGTCCCGTAATACCAAATTTGGTATAAGTTAAGCTAGCGAAACGGCCCCCAGTGCATCATGAGCATAGCATGTAGCCATGTTGTTACAAGAGCCGCATCTCATGATCATCATGTTTGCACCACTCACATACCTTCGTCATCCATTCACGGACTATACTACCAAATTCGGTACATGTGACGCTATATAGTGAAACGGCCACAAGCGCATCATGAGTGTGGCACGTAGTCATGTTTCTACATCACACGCATCTCATGATTTTCATGTTAGGGTCTGTCGCTTGTGTTCGCCATGCAATCATGCCATACCATACCAGTTTTGTAACATGCCATGTGAACGAAACCACCGCAAGAGCTGCAGGACCATGACATGTAAATAATCACATCCATGACATACATGTCATGATTTTCATGTTAAGACTAGTCAAATATGTTCTTCATACAGTCATGTTATACCATGCCAAGTTTGGTATTGATACCATTATCAAAACGGCCAGGAGAGCTAAAAGTCATAGGCGGATAGATAGATAGATAGATAGATAGATAGATAGATAGATAGATAGATAGATAGATAGATAGATACGCTCAATGTCACCGAAGTTTGGTAAGAAATGCTTTGCATTTATAAAATTGCTGCAATCCCATTATCGGATATTCGTAGAACGAGGATACTTTATAATATAAGAATAATAATATCACTAGCTTGGCAGGGGAAGATAAAAGATGGATTTTTGAATAAAGATAAAGTATCTTGCACTGAACATTCAATGATGCCACATATAAAAGACAAAAAGAAGAGAGAACAAACTTGGTACCAACCGCAGCTTTTACGCGAGGAGCGTAGACACTACAGTTTTGAGATTCAAGGGAGGTGTTAAGCTTGAAGGAGACAGTGTAGTAATACTGACCTGCAAAGCAAAACAAGACGTAAAACACCTATAGACTGCACATTTTTTTATTTTAAGTCTTTACGACACGCTCGCGCAAGAAATAATTTCTATTTTGCAGTTGAAGTGGTTAACCAGAGGGAAAGACACAGGCAGAGAAAAGCCCATCGATCACACAGCTGTCTTCGCACTTATTTATGCATAAGGTGTACGGCGTACTAAAATTATGTAACTTCATATTTACTAAGATGTCTTCATTTTCGTCAAAGGCTTTTGACTTAACAGATAATAGCAATAACATACAACAGGAATAATCTGTGAGTATGATAAGTTTCTACCTTACTAGAACTTAATTCATTCGCACTTGGTCATGGTTCGGCCCTGGTTGCGCCGACCACGTTCCGATGGGGACAAAACGTGACGTTGATAAATTTTTGTGGAATGCCAATGAACTCAATGCGTTTTCTAATAAACGGAAGGTCGCATTACATCAGACCTTCATAATAATCAGATCATAGTTTGGGGACGTCTCTTATGAAATTGTTAGGAGCTACCGAATTTGCAGCGCTCTAATCAGCTTTAACCCATGAAAGTCTAAGCGCAGTCGAGGCTTGCAAACATAATCATATCGTACTTGATTGACTTTATTATAATTAGCGTAGCACACTTATTATGCTCTTAAGTTAACCCTACACATGAACACAACCACTTTACAGCAGTTTGGGTCTTCTTATATACAATATTATGCTGAAACACCATGTATTTTTTTTAAACGTGGTTGGCTGGCAAGAAAGGCATGCCCGTTGATAAAAACAGATGGACACGCACGCTCAGACAAACACGTTCCTGAAGCTTTGAGAAGCTGTTGGGTTAGTGTACTCACGCAATGTGCATGTCGAGCCGTATATGTCAGTCATCCGGTGTTTCCATGGGCAGGAGCAGTCCTGTTTACCGTGGGCTACTGAGCAATCCATGAACCTTTCATGACATTCGGAAGCGACACACTTACCTGTGTGAGGGCACAACAATATTTGCATATCATATCAACGCTATCAGCGTGCGATTTTCGTTCAACTGCTTAAGTGAAATACTCGTGGCGAGAAAAGTGAGAACGGTAATGCCTCACATATTTGGCTTTATCATTTTACTGAGGCAATATAAGGGACCTCTTGTGTATAAATTTGACGATGGGTACTCCTTGTCACATGAAAATATTACCGTTTAGAGACATGATAGCATACGCTGGTACACTTGCGTCTAATGCAACCTGACATGTCTCGTACCTACAACGTACTTCTACTGTTGATAGTAAAGCGGGCAGAGGAGAAGAAAGAAACAACTGTGAACCTCCACCCCTGCGGTTGCTTTCCCTTTCTCTCTTTAGATTGGAGTTGAAAGTATGAAGTGCGTACACACTATAGTGCTAAAGAAACCGTTCTAGCTTTGAAGAAGGCAAGTTCTCTTGTCAAAGCCTCAGCTGGAGCACACCCCGAATACGAGTCACGGATTTTCTTCATTACGGTTGATCATGTTGCCCTATACTGTAGGTATTGTGAATACTTTGGCTTCTTTACGCTCTTGCATACAAAAACTAGTGCGTTTATTCCTCAGTGCATACAAGAGCTGAAGGTCGCGAGTTTTTCGTAATCATCAACATCAGGCTGACATGCAGCACCATGCACTGCAAGGCAAAAAGCCCTCCCATGTTTTGCCATTCAAGTTGATCCTGTGCTTGTTGCAGCTCCGTTACTTCCACAAACTTTATGGGCGAAGCTCCTTAGGGCGTGGGTCTGTTCATTCTCCGTCATTGTCGTACGTAGCCACCGGGATGCGAGATGGGAGATGAGGGTACTTGGAGTCTTCACTAGATGGACGCACGGACGGACGCATGAACGGACAGACAGACTAGCAGATAGACGGACGGGCGGACGAATGGACGGACGCACGGAGCGGGCATGAGCCACAGGGGATGCGAGATGCGAGATGGCGGTGCTTGGAGTGTTCACTAGATGGACGCGCGGACGGACGCACAGGCAGACTAGAAGACGGACGGACAGATGGACGGACGCGTGGATGTACGTACGTACGAATGGACGCATGGACAGACGGATGGATGGTCGCATAAATGGACGCATGGATGGTCGCGTGGACGGACGGAAACAAGAATGAAAGGATGGGCGAAAGCATGGACGGGCTGACGGACGCTTCACCCAACTCATAATCCTTTACTCCGTGGGTACGGTGTGATTTTTTATTCTGATCTACCCTCCCATACCGGACCTCTTCCGCCCGCTGGGACGAAACATTATTGTGTCGCTTGTGGTTTTGAGTAGCTTTCACGAAGGCGTACTCTTTTCACATACGAATGGCAGATACCTTCAGATGATATTAGTACAACAGCGATGAAAAAAAATAGAGCATCTATTGTGTTCCTATGCCAATTTGTGTGCGAGTGCCACGTGCTACACACCGTGAACGGACTAGACAAGCGACTTTTTCTGAAGGGCAAATTCTCGGCTCGTGGCACGACGCCTCGCAAGCCACCAAAACGACAGGGGCATTGATAGGCTCTTAAAAAATGACCGGCTTAAATGACTGCTTCTAAGCATGCAATAGACATGCGTACATGTACCCTGACGGTGCTCTCGTATACCTCTATTTTATACCTGTTCTTCAATCATTTCATCTCTTCTCTCCTCAATACTGGGTGGCAAACCGTAGGCGCGTCTGATTGACCTTCCTGCCTTCCATTTCTACTCTTCCTCCTCATTTTTCTGGCCTCCTAACTTTCAACTTCCCTTTCTTTACCACCCCAAGTTTCCCTTCCTAAAGCTTGTCCTCGTAACCCAAATTCTTTTACAATTGCTTTGAAGGTTGCTTCGCTGCAACGCTGACGCAACTATAATTTTTATTTTTGAGATAGCTAAAGCTTCTCGATTCTCTGTCGGACTCTAAATAGGGGCCTGCATATTGCTTTCCAAATGTCAATTTATACGGTGTTAAAATTCGACTGCAATGTTTCAGACGAATGGTGCAGTGAACTGTATACCCTTACTTGTGCAGACGTCGTCTACGAGATGCTCATTTTCTGCGCATTTGCAAGCAACCAATGTGCCTTTCACCGAACACGATTGGTCTGACCGGCACTGCTGCTTTTCCGTTTCATTGCAAGAGCGAACTTGAGAAATCTCTGAAAAAAAAAAGCGTATTGCCATCAACAACAATCAAGCATAGAATAAATGAATGAAAAAGTGCGACACTGCCATATACATCTCAAATACGAGCGAATTTCGATGTAGCGGGCCCGAAATTCTTTAGTATAACGTTTTCGAAAGCGATGTAGAACTGCACGCCCAAACCTCTGCAAATGTGAAGGTAGTTAATTGCTTAGGCAATTGTCCCTAGTTAACAAAGGTATGACAACAACGTTTACTCGTTTGTGCGAAACTACCGGTAATAAAACGCCACATATTACCCGTCTTGGCATCCTGTGTCGGCTCTTTTTTTTGTTTAAAACAGTCTGTCCTTGGCTGCGACACACTTCAATGTCCAGATAATTGCGCTGGGCCCGCACAGGGTGAACAAAAAAATGTCAAATACAGCAACATGAAAATAAGCAACCAGGTAGTGTTCAAAAGAGGAAATTCTTTGCGAGTCATTGCAATAGGTAGCTCAGTAACACAATAATTTGTCTGTGTTCTGTGTTGTGCTCTGTGAGATGAACTGCCTTTTTGTATAGACCTTTGCGCAAAAAAATCTCGTCTTAAGGAACGAAGGTTCACCACACGTATCTAACCCTGTTGCGCCGACTATATGTTCCACAAACTTCGTTTAAACAGTTCGTGTATTGTATATTTAACCACCATACCAGACTACCTATCAGGGATTGTAGTATCAAGATATAAATTAAATAAAATGTAAAAAGATAATGAATTCCCATTAGAACATTAAAAACTATGAACTGATTAGCCTTATCTAGCCTCAAACGAGGGCTTCTTAATGTCACGAAGCACCACTGAGTCGGTCTAGGCATATCTGTCTTGCTAGAGTATATTCAACCACGCTCTTTTATATTTTAAGTATGTTGTAATTAGTTTTGAACAATATAGTTATAAAAGCATTGAACAAGTTATGGTTCACACGCCTTTTTCACTAAGAATTGCGGTTTATTTTGTGTTACTTTCATCGTTTAGTTCTCATTTTGCTTCAACTGCCAAATCAAAAATTCATTTAAAGTGTGGAAAATACCATTCATAGATAACCAAACAATCAGTTCCCTTGTAATAGAAAACACGTGTGCGTTAACCGACGCATTGCAATGCCCATTTTTATGTGTGCGTCCGTGGCTACACAACAACGGATTAAGTCAGGTGCGATGCGTACCTTCGCACGTGATTCCATCATCGGATAAAATGCTCCCCTCTTTGCAGTTGCACTCGTAGGATTTCCGTCCTCTACTGGGTTGCCGGCATCCGTGTGGGCAAAGCAGTCTCGCTTCGTGTAAGGAACACGCATCTGATATATATGTATACATAAAAAAACGAAAAATGATTCAATCACTGAACACTGATGCGGCACTGCAAATAAACACTTAGGATAAGAGTTTCTTCATACTATGGAGAGAACGGCCATTGCATCCCTTTTATAATAATTTTGTGTAACTCTGCAACCTCTTTTCTCCCCTTCGTCCGTTCCCTGGTGCAGGGTAGCAAACCGGATATGCGTCTGGTTAACCTCCCTGCTTTTTCTTGCATCTTTCTCTCTCTCTTTCTCTCTCTTGTGTACGGGAGCTTGCCACCCCGGCATGTTGTCTGCATATAAGTCGCCTGTAACTTATGTATAGTTTCACATCGGTATGCAGGTGTGAAACTTAATTTTAGCTAGTGCTCCAAGCCTTCTTGAAACGATTGTGTATCCTGAAAACAATGCGAAGGAACTTTCTTCCGCACGGAAAATCAATTAAATTAATTTTGAATATTTTCGGGCATGAAATTGTGACAGCTTTGTGAAACTTTGTCTGTTCAATAGATGTTAGCTCGATATCGATTGTAGTGCGAGAAAGAGAGAGATAAATATTTTAATGTAGACCCGGGGATGTAATTGATCGGACTTTTCACATTACATGCCAGTCCATTTTCTGGGTGATGATTATGATATCCGTAATCATCAAAGCCAGTGTACACTATTCACAAAGTTCCTTTCATGCTCGTGAGTGCATACTTCGAACGATTGTCCCAACTTAGCACGCGTGTCGTATTTAGGAGGGAAAATTAGGAATGTTTTACGCAATTGAAAGCTTCGGACGAGGACATAGCGAAACAGGACCAGGCAACGTGAGGTCACTCCCCCCGCCCCCCTATTCATCATTCTGATCAGCGGCGTAGCTTGCTCTTTATGAATATCCGCGAACGTGTCCAAGTTCCTTTACTAAATTGGTTATTTGCGATGCAGTACAAGTGTCGCTTGTCGAGAGAGAAGCGGCATCTGATTAGTAAATGCGGCGCCTAGCAGTGTTGGAGTACCACATTCCGCCTCACTGAAGACCTCAGTGTACGGTAATATGAACAGTCACGTTTTCTGGCTTCTGTCTCCGGTAAGTAGAGACCTGAACTCTAAAAAAAAAAAAAGAGTGATTTGACACTTTTTTTTAGAGTTTTGCTTGGCCTCGCATATCAGTCTCTTTAAATGGGCGCGTCAACTCTACCTATAGGGTCAATATTCTTTTTTTCTAAGAGCCGTGTGACCCATAACAGAGTTAATGAGCCCCTTCAAAAGGAGCCATAACACTGAAACGAAAGAGTCAAATGAGAAGGAGGAGGAGAAAAGGAGGAACCGTGAGTTTAGCCAGTTATCAGACTGGCTGGCTACCCTGCGCTAGGGAAAGGGTAAGGAGAATAAAAGATAGTAGAAGAGAAAAGCTATATGCTTAAAAAGTAAGGGAAAGAAAACAGAACAATAATGCAATAGTCGACTCTGTTTGAATTCTGTTTGAAACTAGTTGACCGTGGAAAACGCCACAACGCTTTCAAAGCTTTCCGTGCCGGGGACTGTTTCGGTCTGTGTCCTAAGACGTTTTCTTCCGATGATGGGCGATTGTCTAGCTCATGACACTTTCGACACCTCTTTTTTTTTGTGCACATAAGCGAAAGCGATCACAGAGAAGATGGGCGATTGCCTCCTCAAAACTACCATTATTAAATGACAGGCTTCCGGCAATTCCGATTCGAGACGAGTAAGCAGTCGTGAAGGCCACCCTGAGCCACAGGTGGCACAGAAGGTTTAATTCTTTCTGGTTAATATTAATAAAGTATGATCACCTGACACGCACTGCTCACCCTGTAAGAGCATCAGGGGCGACGTGGAAAGCGGCAAACCATAGAGAAACATACTTACATATATTTCTCTATGGGCAAACAACTTTAGCTACTACTTTGTGTGATTTATCACGTAGGTAAGCGTAGCTCCGTCTTAAGTCGGTGACAATATTTAGAAGTAGCACGACGTGAGCTGATATAGTCCACGCATTCGGCGATCATATCCTGTATGTTGCTTTAGTGTGGTCATTCGGTCATCTAACCCAGGCGTCGTAGTTTTTACACAAATTTACGCTTAACGTACCAAATGTCCAGACTCATTCGGCAAGAACGTGTTTTTTATTAAAATAGAAAATAAACGAAGGAGTTTTTGTCACCGTTACTTGGCGACGGCTACATCTTTCCACTTGATTGGTACAAATAAAAAACAATAGCATATATACATATATAAGACCTGCATAGGTGAGAGCAAAAGTTCTCCTATGGGCAGAACAAACACGTAGACGCCACGCTGACTTTACTCTTTTGTCAGTTCAGTAGTAGTCACAAATCTTCGTTTCTTCGAACAAGCGTTGCAGCACCTTCATTGCTTTGCCATTTGTTTTAGATAGCCACGAACCTAGTATTTCATTCAACACAAATGGCCGCTCGGGATATAACTTATGGATTTCCTGTTCTAGTCACCCTCGGTGTGTGCCGTGTTTCGGACAGTCGAGCAAGAGGGGACAGATATCCTTGTCGTCGTGGCCGTATGAACAGGCTGACAATGTTGCACGCTGAATACAAAGTAGGAAATGCTTTGTATAAGCACTTCCTACAGCTGAGTCGTAGGTGATGTATGAGTGTGTTGATACGTTGTGTGGGTCATGGTCTAATTGGTATTTAAGATTAGGATCAACAGCATATAGGATCTATTCCTTTGTTTTGTCAGTGAACCAGATAGACAGGTATAACTCACATTTCCTTGTTTTTAAAGTTCTATTTACATCATATTGAGATACTGGAATGAGGCGCGTTTGCAAGAAAGTGGTTATGAAATATAAAAACCAGATGCATGTTGAAAAAGGCCAGTCATAACATGATATGTATCACCCCGTAGCACCTGTTATCCCAGCGACTTATGTGCAGGATGTCATCTTTTTAGGTAGAAGAGTCAGTAGATGGCCCGGGGCCAGCGTTCAGTATATCTACACTTCTATGCCACAGATAACGCAGACTGTGTGAAACTGCGCTAGAGCGATTGACAGCCAACTTGGACCGTTGCCCGGCTGTTTTATATCTCGTAGAATGCCAAGTGGGCTCCCGTCGATAACGTCAAAATTCATAATGCTCCAGTGATTATTAAATGAAGAAATTCACTCAATGGAGTTGATTCTTTAAAAAGAAATTTGAAGGGAGAGCGGAACTGGGTGGCCTTCTTTTTTCTCTTTATTTGTTTTCGTTTCTCTTTCTTTTTTTTTGTTGGTTGAACCTGCGGTCTGTACCCGTGTCTTTTTCTTTCTTTATTTTGAATTCTTTGTGTTTCCCGCTCTTTCAATCTTTATTTCTTTCTTTCCTTGATCACTCCAATGATCTCTTCTTAGTTCATCCTTTTTCTCTATATTTATTTATTTATTTATTAATACTGTAACCCTCACTTGAGGGTCATTACAGGGAGGAATATAAACACAAAACAAAAACAATACACAATGACAAAACAGACATTACGTTTCATGTTGCCGGTAGTACAATTCTAGCGAACACTCAAACTCTTTGACATTTGCGCTAGTAACAGCGTACTCTGGAAGTCTATTCCACACTTCTATACTATACGGAAAAAAAGAATTTTTAAAGCCATCCAGACGCGCCCAAAAAGGCCTTATTGTGTGACTATGGTTCAACCGAGCTCCTCGTTTGGGTGCAGGTTGTATGTATGTGTCTTTATTTATTTTGATTTCGCCTCTTATAATTTGAAACAGGAGTTTTAACCTTTGCTTTTCGCGGCGCACTTGCAGGGGTTCTAGCGCACATGATTTTAACAAATTTGTGACGGATTCTGTCCTCCGGTACCGCGAGCAAATGAAGCGCACTGCTAGCCTTTGAATTTTTTCTATTTTATCTCTCAGTGACTGCTGATGAGGACTCCATACAGAAGACGCATACTCCAAAATAGGGCGAACAAATGTCTTATATGAAAGTAATTTGACATCTCTAGGGGCATCTTCGAGTTTTTTCCTCAAGTAAAACAACTTCCTGAAGGCCTTTTGAACACACCTCCTCAACATGAGTGTGCCACCCCAAATCGCTGGTAATAGTCACCCCCAGGTATTTAAAACTGTGTGTTCTGGTCAGAAGGCTATTTACGATTTTATAATCATATGCGAGTACGGATTTTTTCTTAGTTATATGGGTGAACATAGTCTTTGAAAAGTTAATTTCCATCCCCCACTGGGTGCACCAATTATGCAAGGCTTGCAGACAACAATTAATTTTGATTTGGTCGTTTGCGTTAGTTACAGGAGCGTAAGTTAAACAATCGTCTGCAAAAAGTTTGATTTTAACCGGGCTTTCGACAACTACGGAAATATCATTTATAAAAATTAAAAACAACAAAGGACCCAGCACAGACCCCTGTGGGACACCAGACAGTACTTTCAATGAACTAGATGTGCAATAATCTACACGTACTTTTTGTTGACGGTTCTCCAAATACGCGGCTATCCAATTTAGTATATCTGAGCTAAGTCCTAGTTGCTGAAGCTTAAAATTTAATTTGCTATGAGGAACTTTATCAAATGTTTTGGCGAAATCTACACAAATGACGTCTATTTGTTGTCGACCTTGGAGAGATAAATAAAAATCATGAACTGTTTCTACCAGTTGAGTAACAGTTGACAACGCCTTCCTGACTCCGTGTTGATGGGGATAAAAAAACTCTTTTGACTCAAGAAAAATAATAATGTGCCTTTCTATGAAGTGTTCTATGATTTTGCAACACACAGAGGTCAGTGAAACAGGGCGACAATTGTTCACATGAAGTCGATTGCCAGCTTTGTATATAGGCTTTACAATTGCAGTGCGCCAGTCTTGCGGTAATGAGGATGTTTCAAGAGATTTTCTGAAAATGATTGTTAAATAAAAGGACGACCATTCGGCATACCGTCGTAAGAATTCACTGGGAATTTCGTCTGGTCCAGTTGCCTTTTTAGTGTCAAGCCCTAGCAAGTGACTGAACACCCCTTCCTGTATGATAGCAAAGGGCTCAATTGCGCAGGCATGCGGGCAGGCCTGGTCAGCATCCACCTGATCGGTTTCATCTCTAGTGAAGACCGACTGAAAGAACTGGTTGAAAGAATTTGCTATCTGCGGTTTTTGCCTCACTGTCTCGGGTCCAATTTTTATCTGTTCAATTTCTTCTTTTTTTATTCTTCAAGTGAAGCCAAAATTTTTGAGGGGAAGACTTCATGAAGTCAGCAAGGGTTTCGGTATAAAACTTTCGTTTGGATTCTTTTAATGCTGTCTTTAACTGTCCACGCAATTGTACGATTGCTGCCGAGTTCGTTTTGTTTTTCCGCATGCGTTTTATTTTTAGTTTGATATGGACGATTTCCCGGGTTATCCACGGACTGCGCTGTTTCGTTTTCTTTTTACGAGTTGGAACAAATTTAGCCGTACAATGCTTTACAATGATTTTGAAACGTTGCCATAACTCTTCTACAGATTCTGAGACAGAAGCAAGTTCAAACTCATGAAGGGACAATTCTAGATAGTCAAGTATAGACGTGTCATCGGCCCGTGCAAAATTTTTAATCTGAACTGGGATAAATGGCCGCTTCTGCGGCTTTGCGTCTAGTTGGATATTAACAGTTATCAGCTTGTGGTCCGATATTCCCTCTTCGACCGATAAAGTGCTATGTGTCACTCTGCGTGATAGGAACACTAAATGAAGCAATGTTTCTGAATTAGCAGTTACTCGCGTATTTTCTTTTACAATCTGTGTTAAGTTATGAGAGAACAATATTTCCAACATTTTATCACCACTCAGAGTATCTATAAGTCCAGGTGTGACTTTCCCAATTTATATGTGGTAAATTAAAATCGCCAGTCAGTATCAACCTCGTGTTGTCATTCTGAAATTTGCACAAGAAAATGTTCAGTTGGTCTAGCAAATCAGGCGTGGTACCAGGGGGCCTGTAAATTGCTCCGACAATAAAAACCACTTTTTCAACGAATATTTTGCACCAAACCATTTTGGAGAGGGAGCAATCAATTCTTTCTGTCGTAATAGGCGACTTCACAAGAATGGCCACTCCACCACCCCGTGAATCCCTATCCCACCTGTGTACAAGATATCCGGGGGGAATAATACAATCGTCGGGAATTAAAGGACTCAACCATGTTTCGGTTATGACAGCAATTTGTGGGCTATATATCTTTCTTTCTTTTTTCTTTGTTTCTCTTTATGCCCTTCTTTCTTTCTATTTCTGTCTTACTTTCTGCATTTTCTATCAATCCTTCGTGTCTCTTCGTCTCTCTCTTTCTACGTATGTCTTTCTTTCTTTCTCCTGTTTTACACAATGTCTTTCTATAAAATATTTGTACCTGTTTCTGTCCATCTCTCTTGCTCTAAGTTTTTTCTATCTTTTTATGCCTATATTCCCCATATTTCTCTCCATTTCCTCATTTTCTTTCATTCTATCGCTTACTTTCTCTTTTACTCTCTCTCTGTTTCATTTTGACTTGCCGCTGACCAGCTCAGAGCCACAGGAGCAGCGTGGGCTGATCCAGCAGGTTCGCGGTGCGGTACGAGTCAATGGGGTCCTGAACTCCAGCCAACGAGGACCACCCTTTAGGCCCGCATGAATAAACGTTTTTCTCTCTCTGTCTCTTGCCTTCTTTATCTTTTTTCTGTGTCTCTTTCACGTGATTCTCGTGCCCCACTTCACCGAGCAGAGTTTTCGCTTGACGCGCGCACCCGCTATAGTCGGTAGCAGGGCCGGGCCTATTCCAGAGGCGCACACCCACATGTGGTGTTTTGCACGACGGAACATAAGTGGCCGATAGCTTAAACATTCTCACGATTAAAATTGCTTTTGATCTTCCAATAGAAGAAATATACCTAGGAATTTTCTCGAACTAATCTCGAAAATCGCGAGATGCAACATCCGCCTTAGATGAAGAGCGTAAACGTAGCTCATGTGCGTACGTGTCAATGTGAGAGACACGGAGGTTCATACCAGAGACTCTCAAAAGTGAAGAAAAATTAGACGAAATAAATGTGGATGAAATAAATTCTATCTTACCCATGCAGCCTTCATCATCGTCCCAAATTGTACCTGGGGAACAGTACGAGCCCTCTCTAGGAACGTCTGAAACAGAAAGAACGAAAACAACGTCACAATGACGGAGTGGCTAAAGTATTCAGTTTTCTCACCAGGTGGTGGTGGTGAAAAACTTTGTTGTAAAAGAGCGCGTATGAGCCCCCGAATGAGCCCTAAAGACTTGTTGACATCCTTTGTCCAGGCCGTCATTGGACAGTACCACTTCCGGGCACTCGTGGTCTGCCGACATTTTTAGTCGGGTTATCGCATCATGTAAGAGCGCGAAATCGCACGCGTGCCATCGTTGCCTTATTTGTGAGACCGTTGGTTCGAAAACAATCATACTATCTCGAACAATGGCCTAAATTGCTAGGCTGATAAACAGAGTACATGGCTTTGAAAGCTGCACCCTGCATGCGCTTCATTTTCCCCATCTTCTCTGGAAAGTGAGACCGATCTTGTTTTTCTTCTCAGTCGCCCCTGTCCTTCCGCTTCTTTCATTCCTCCTCCTTCCCTGTACAGCCATTTGAAAGCTTTCTGCAACCAACGTGGTTTTTTGCTGCCTACATGATCACTCTATTTCTTACTAAACTATGATGTCACGCGATGACGTCACGATGACCTGATGAACATTGGTGATCTGTGTCGTCACAATCATGTTAAATCATCCCGTCATGGCAATTTTTCACGTTGCCCTTGTTGACGCCACCAATGCGAGACACCGGTCAACTTTCGCGTTTCATGAGTCGTCAAAGGCGTTCACCTTAATAAAAATTGTGATGTATGCATTCACAATGTTCATATCAACGCGCATGTGGGCTAATGAAGCAGTATGGTTTTTTATTTAACCAAAGAGACGAAGAGTACGCCACGTTTTCACTATCGTCAAAGCTGATTATTCCAAGCTCCTCCCCAAATAAACTAAACGTTACCTTTTTAAAAACGGTACCTCAAAATGTTGTCACTTTTGCGCTTGTTTTCTAATGGTATGTTACTTTTATATATTATTTCATTGTGTTTTTATGGAAGCCCCAAATTAAGAAAAAAAAGTGGTGCACTCGGCCAGTTGGTATATTGCAAAGTATTAAAATAAAGCGAGCGGAAAACACACAATGAACTACGCATGCACATTACGATATTTTCTCAGCTACAATGAAGCGATAAAACCACGTACTTGAACAGTCTTTAGAGTCCCAGCCTTGACAACAACGTAAGTCTTTGCCAAGCAAGCCCTTGTTGCAAAGATGTGAGCAGGTGATTCCCGGATGCAAGCAAGTGGTAGCTGCAAGAAACGCACATACAAAAAATCGTTCAATGCCCAATATTTCTGAAAAGAAGAAGCCATGTGATGAACAGTGCGTAGAGGACATTTTCACATTTCTAAAAACATCCTGTGGTTGTTAAGGCTCTCGCGGAACTTTGAGCGATTATGATGTGCGTTGCATCAGTTGTTATCACTCTGTATCACTTAACGGGTTATGTAATGACATCTGAGAATAGACAATCTGTACTATACGTGCGCTTCTCTATTTCTAATTCAAGTTCTCGCACGCTTATGTTTTTGCTTCGAGACGAAAACAGCACCCATCTATTTTTTTTTCTTGTTCAGCATTTTACAAGCGTTTACCACTACGCAACTCAATTTAGACACTTATGAGAAAGACTAAATAATGCCCCAATGATGACCAGGACTCTGTGAACGGAGTATAAACATTTATAATGGCATAACTGCGGCTGCCCAATGACAATGACAAAGAAAATAAGCGACTAAATTAAAAAAAATGAAAGCAGCGTCTGCAGGCTGGTGAAGCGCAATAGTACGTGTGCACAAGCTCAGGCCCCTTAGCAGCAGCCACGGTCGTCTTATGGTTGTAAGGCTTAAATTTAAATCCGAGGTCGCGGCTGTCGACGTGGTCGAATCGAGGCTACCGCCACTGCACTTGGATGAAGGCGAAATACTAGCTAGAGTTACCTGTACCTATATGAGCACGTTAAAGATTACCAGGTGGTCGGAAGTTCCGGAGCCTTTAGATACGGCGTCCCTCGTAATGATGTGGTTTAAAGACGTAATATCACAACGAATATTATAATATTACCTTTAACAACATACGACCTACATATCTGGTCGGTGACAGTGTATGTAAGCACTATGCTTTATTACTTGAACACCTACTACTGAGTGAGCAACATCTAGATTTTAGGCTCCTTTATGCTGTAAACTGATACTGTTGTATGATTTCAAATGTAGGAGAGAGTTCACGGACGAAATGTTTTTTTTTTTTAAACGAGAGCTTCATTACTCACGAACGCATTTTCCCGCCAAATCGTCCATGGCCGCCCAATCGCCGCAGTCGCATATCGGTCCCTGCTGCCACTTTTCTGGCACTCTGGCGTGGCCTCCTTTCCTTGTGCAGTCTTCTTGAAAACTTGGCTCCACTGAAGAAGATCGAAGTACACAGTATGGGAGTATACATATCACAAGCGTAAAATTCGTCTTTAAGGGCCCCTAAACAGCCTTTTGAAATACGAAGGCCCGTTTTAACAAACTAACCTCCGACTTTCCTCGAGTTTTCCTTATTGGTTTTAAACCTTTATTGCACATGATAAACAAATTGGACCAGTCTACAGGAACCAGTCTTGTCCTTACTTTTCGTCCTGATACCATTTTTGTGTCTTTATAACGCATGTATATAGCACAGGAAGTTGAGGAAAACGTGAGGTAAGGCCAAGGTTGGTTTGTGAATGCGGGCCGAAGAACCAGCGACACATTTCTGGTGTTTGCCGTCTTTGCGCCGCAACTCGAGACGACATCAGTTCGTTCACGAGTCGTCTGGATGAAATAAGCTCTCGAATGACTGACATTCGAGATACATTTGTTGTGAATTGCACCTATACTCTACCTCAACGTGGATTCGCGTGCCCGTTTTGCCTTGTCACGCATGATGATAGTACGCGATAAACTGACTTCGCTTCGTTTTCGGCGTTATAGTAGCTGCGCAAGTGCAGATAACAGTTTTTAGTGGAACAGTGCGAAATCATATCTGGTTCAACGGTAAGGGCTGACATTCCACGTGTTTTATGAAGTGGTAAGTGGAGAGGAGGAGATGGCGCTTGTGGGAAGGTTATTCAAGACGAGATAGAAACCACTCTCTCGCCTTCGAACTCTGTGTAGCTTAGAGCTCTTTAATATATATTTCACCTGGTGGTGATGGGATGACAGCAGTAGGCTTCCTGAAAATGAAACGCTTTATTTGGCCAAACTTGTGGCTGTAAAACAGAAATTCAGGTTACAGCAAGCAATGAACGCTGTACAGTGTTATCGGTGCACAGTGCGTGAGTCGTCGATAAACTGACAAGCGGTGCGGCGTTTATACATGTGCCACCTGAATATTCCAGCGTTCTCGCTAATGGCCACGTAAGTTCTAGAACAAACTGTAATGTTCACGTTTTGGGCGTAATCGCATCGGAAGGTTCAAAGATTATCTTGATGATTCGCTATTTGCGCAAACAATTATCTTCGCAGTATGCGGCAAACTTCGTTAAAAAAAGATAAATTATTGCAGTCTAGGAACCAGAAAAGTAGATCAACTAAATAATTTTGCCATTCTGTCATTCGTGTACGCTAAAGCGTCTTACGCCGAACCACGATTCAGCGAAACGTCCCCCCTCACCCCGCCTCCCCCATTTTTTTTATTCCCGGAATACATCTTCCCCTTTCCCTCACACAATTCATCACGGCGCTGCCCCCTCCTCCACCACTACATCCACAATCGCCATCTCTCCTACTTTGTTAGGATGAAGGAGAGTGTACGAAGCATATATACGCTAGCGCCAAGGAAATAAATTGTAGCCTTGAAGAAGACAAGCCCTTTTGTCGAAACTTCTGCTAGAGCCCACAACACCCGTTTACGGATTTTTATCGCAAGCTTCCAGCTTCCCCTTCCTGCTGCTTAAGCACAGAGGATCATGAGAGTATTACTACACGAGCAGCGACGTTTTAAGCACGTTTTTGGGGAACAATGTGGGCAAGGCATCTTACCTTCGCATTTTCTGGTAAGGTTGGAGACGTGGTCGCACGAACAGGTGACTGTTTTTGAATCTATAGGTTTGCAATGACCGATAGCACAATCCGTTGTCTTGCAAGATGTCTTCGCTGCAGAGGGGCAGATAAGAGTGCGAACGTGCATTAGCGTTTAAAGCAATGTCCGTCGAAAAATGCCCGCGTGAAAACGCGCGTTGAAATAAAGTTGCTTGCACGCTTTATTAAGTGCACCAAGAAGCAGTTGTAGCAGAACGTACAAAAATTTCCTGTCACACTGACTAAAACTAGTCAGGTGTCTGGCATGATATTGTTATCGTGTTCAAGGAATGCTGTAAAGTCTGAATAAGTGCAATACAGAGAATCACAAATCGGCTGCACACAGACTATATATATTAGTAGGCTACATTGAAGAATAAGGCCACCCATTTAATACAACACCTAGTTTGAAATAGTATTACTGTTATTTTTGTATTTCTGAGGTGGAAACATTTAAATGCTAATGCATAACCAGATTGTCAGAAGTTCTGAAGCCCTCTGCTGCGGCGTACTTCATATTCATATCGTGGTTTTAGAATGTAAACCCCCACGTTGCTATGATAGTGTGCATGCACATACAAAAATGTCTTTATAACATGCGAATAAGATCCCATATTGTATAAACTTCATTGAATTGCACAAGGAGAAAAAGCAAAAAACTTACGCAAACAGCCTTTTTCTGCCGCGTCGAAGTAGGAAGTGTTTTTTGGACATTCGCAGAAAAATACGTCGCTTGCCCCGGGCACCACTTTGCATGGTACGTTGCAAAACGTGTTACCAAAAGATTCACAAATACCTGTGAGAACCAAACAATATATTTTGAGAAGTTACATGATTGTAATATATTATGCACTCGACAATAAGGGGGATACTTAGTAATGAGAAAAAACAAGCTCTTGCACATATCTAGTCGCTCAATAAAATAATGTCATTAATTGTTTTTGAAACTGCATTACAATATCAGCGTGGTTAGTTTAGCAGTGCCTAAGGCGAGTAATCAACTGAGATTAGCACAGCAAGTCCGTAGTTTGCAGCTGATTTCATCAGCTAGATTCGAATGGCCAAATCAGGAAGAAAGGTATAAATGAGCAAAATCAGGACATTGGTGGAGACTGAGGAATGCGTAGTCGTTAGTTTCAATGTGCGAAGATTTACCAGCGATGCAAGTCAATTTTATGAAAAACTTCATTTTTTACGTGCCATGAACCTGAAAAAAAATGGCGCAAAAACGAGAAACCAGTCGAAGACGGACACACACAGAGCGCTGAATTAAAACAAGAACTTTATTCTTCAAACCACGCATATATACCAATACAGTGGAACGGAAAAGAAGGAACAAAACTGATAGTTGAAGATAAATAAAACATGAACATCAAAAAACCATTTTCATAGCACGTGCGGTCAACCATGCAAAAAGACAACTTCATTTTCTGAGAGGGACAACGTCTTTATTTTTTCTTCCAATGCATAAGTGTATATGCGTGGTTTAAAGAATAAAGTTTTGTTTTAAGTCAGCGCTCTGTATGTGTCTTTTTCTGTCTGGTTCCTTGTTTCTCGCGCTGTTTCTTTTCAATGTGTCGTACCAACACGCACAGGCAACCACTTTAGCTCCATCAACCTGGTTTCTTCGGTGAATTTTCTTTTTTTCAAACTGTTAGAAAGAGCTTGGTGTGGCTTAGATATGGGTTACGTGTGCATGAGGATTGGTTTTATTTAAGAATGGGAAGGTTGAGACATTTCATGAGAAATAAATAGCGACGAAACCGGTAAAGTAGACGAGTCTTGCCCAACTATACATCGTGGCACTTTGACTGTCGCTAGCTTGGAACTTTCCGGAGGCTCGTTAAGCAAAAGTGGCCGCATATTCCTCGTGCTTTTCTTTTGCATCACTACAGAACTCGCGGAGCTTGATCGCCCACTCACTCACTCACTCACTCACTCACTCACTCACTCACACCATCACTCAATCACACACTCACTTACTCGCTCACTCACCCACTCACTCACTCACCCACTCACTCGCTTACTCACTCACACACACCCTCACTCACTCACCCACCCACTCACTTACTCACTCACACACACCCTCACTCACTCACTCACACCCTCACCCACTCATTCACTCACTCAGTTTCCCCACTTCGATTTACCTCACTTAATTTACGCAGCTACTCACTCACGCACTTACGTTACTTTCTTCACTTTTAGTAATTTGCTCATCCTTTATTGAGGCTTTCGTGTTACAGTGAACACAAAATAGGCTGTTTACGATCAATTATTTATCTTAATTCTTTGCTCACTCACTCAGTCACAGCATTATTCACAAATGAGTGCGAGATTACTTGCGAACAGTTCACTCTTTAACAAAAAGCAAAAAAAAAAGCATCGATATATGACGATCGCTGCCCAGGCTTCCCTTCTCTTGCTCTTGCTATGGTCATTCTCGCAAATCGCATTCGTTAGCAATCAGTCTTTTTTAACGTTATCAACTTGCCTCGAATGTTCTTCGAGTAGAATTTCACGTATTATACCACTGTCCCAGCAAGAAGTGTACGGCCATGCGGGTCGAATAAACACAGCTGACGGAACAATGCCCGCAACTTTTTGTAGGTCAGCTGAAAGGTTGACGCAGTGATAAGAATTACATCCTTGCTGAGCACTCATCGAGACATCTGACCGAGTTGGCTCACTGGCAAATATTGTTCACACTTTTCGATTACTTATGCTTTACAGTTATATTTAAAATAAAAAAAAAACGGCCAAATGTTGCAACATTCAGTAGCAACTACTGAACATGTTCGGTGCTGCGAAGCGAACTGAAAAGTAAACACAACAAAGAAGTGCCTTTTTGCATACCATTGGAAAGTAGCATGAACAAGTATTAGGAGGACAAAAAAATAAACTAGGGCGATTGTATATATCTCGCATCTTTCTTGAAACTACAAACAAATTAGTTTAGTTCAGTGCAGTTAGTTTAGTTTAGCAGCAAATAACAGGGAAAACCGTTACAATACTTAATAGAATAAATTTTTAGATTTAAGTTTCAAAGCAGTACTGATTATTATGAGTATCTGTAGCGAGGAAAAATTGCATAAAGCCCAAACAATGATTAGTTTAGATCACCTGGAGCTGTGCACAATACACCCACACAACGATAAATAAGGATTCTTACATTACTTTGCATTGTCACTTAGAAGTGTGGCAGCTTAATTGGGCTAGTTGGTACGGCATGACGATAGTTATAGCGCGAGAACAAAACGACGACACTTCGTGACCTTGTATCTGTGTCGTCGTTTTGTTCTCGCGCTATAACTATCGTCATGCCATACATACCAGCCCAAGCTGCCACACTTCGTGTCCTTCTTGTCTCTGTGTCGTCGTTTCGTGCTCGCGCTATAACTGTCGTTTTGCATTGTCGTTATGAAACAGCAGTCACTTGAAATCAAACCTATACTTGTTAAGCTTTGAAATGCCCTAGCCAGAATTCCCCAAGAAATATTGCATTTTCTAAAAAAAAATATTAGACAGCGAGGACAATGATTATATTAGAGACTCATCTACCAGGCCACCACACATACACACACAAAAAAATGCGAGGGCATCGCACTAACCGGTGCACAAGGTATCATACCTAACGTTACCCGTTGGGGTGTCTTATTTTTGTGTTAGCTTTTAACTTAGCGAGTCACATATGTACCGACCAGCTATAAACGTCGAAGGTGTACATATGACAAGAGAGAGAAAAAAGGAAGGCAGGGAGGTTAACCAGATGCTTGAGGATCCGGTATGCCACCCTGCACTGGGGTTGGTGAATAAGAGTTTGAAAGAGGGAGAGAAATAAAAAAATAAACACGAACAAAACATGAACACACTCATGCGTATGATACATATGACAAAACACCTTATACGTTTAATAGCGTCTTACTGTACGAGTTCTGTCATGCGTTTTTTTCAGCGCTTGGTTAAACTAAACTGGGACGCTGCGTATTTGTAACCGAACGTTCGCTTACAACCCGTGTTGAGTTCAGCATATCAGCAAGTGAAAAATGGTGCGAGCATGTCAAATATTACTAAGGCTTCTGACAGATGAAGTAAGCAAGCGCATGATTTTTGGCACTCGCCAAATGAAAGCTCATATATCGGCCCCTTTGCTACCGTTCGGATAGTGTTGAAATGCTACAGGTCCGAGAACTAGGCCTGTACACTTTGAAGAAACCCAGGTGGTCAACATTACGCGGAGCCCTCTACAACGTCGTCTCTCTATGAATATTATTACCCTGGGCTACTGAATGGATGTTTAACACCATACAAAAACAATTAGTGTTAGACCACGGAGTCCTTTTCACATAACTTCAGTGCGAAAAAATTCAATGCGTCCAGGCCTGAAATACATAGTGTTCTTTGCAGTTCGGTTTCGGTAATAATCCTTGGGGGTGTACGTGCCGAAACCAGGGCATTATTATGGGATATACGTAGTGTGGCTGCGGAAATTTTACCATCTCGTGTTTTTTTCACATGCACCTCTGAATTTGAGAACAGGAGACTCAGCCAAAACGCTCTGCCAAAATGCTCCCGCCGAGACAAGGATTCGACCTCGATACCACCGAATGATCTGGCCAGCACTACAACCACAATAGATAACTGATGCTTAGGCAGTTTGGTTTCGTTTTGTCAGAATGTCTGGTGTTGTTATATTCTTAAAGAGCGCCTCGTTAACGTTTGACTGCTTGATGGATAAACTTAATAACACTTTGGACCGACGTCTACCATGCTATCGTAGCTGTGAATATCTATAGGTAATGTTAAACATAACGATATATTTTGAGAATACTTTTCGGAAAGTGTATTTGCCAGAATCGATTCAAGACTTTTGGTCTTCATCAGATGCAGAAACACCCTCTCTTTATTGCGGCAGGTCGCGTGATCGAATCCCGGCTGCAGCGGCTGCATTTCCGATGAAGGCGAAATGTTGTAGGCCCGTGTGCTCAGATTTGGGTGCACGTTAAAGAACCCCAGGTGGTCGAAATTTCCGGAGCCCTCCTCTACGGCGTCTCTCATATTCATATGGTGGTTTTGCGGCGTTAAACCCCACATATCTACCAATCAAATCTCTTTATTGCGTACTTTTATGAAGCCCTGAGCGGAATGCACTTCAGCGACACTGCACACACCCCATCCTGCATTCCCGAATCATGTAGTCACATCAGCGAAACATTTCAAAGCTGTCTTTTACACGAATAGCATTGCTCCCCTCCGTGACACTTAGCAGTCTCTGTCATGAACTCTGACCTATAGATGCACACACTTCACACCTTGTTATCTGCAGAGATACGCGCTGTTTGCCGAGTTGGCGTAGCTCACCGGGGAGTGTCACAGTTGTCGTCGTCGTCTTCGTCGATGCATTTGAGTGAATCTGGGCTGCAGTCCCGGTGTGCAGACAAATGACTGCGACCAGTGCTATGAGCAGTAGCATCGTTACTCCACTGAGTGATCCAATTAACAAAACGTTCTCCATGCGACTCACTGATAGTCGTGTATACTGGACGAAAGCACCGCTAAGCGCCTCTAGAAGTTGCTTGTTATCGATGTTTCATCCAGTTCTTTGTTCTTTCTTTCTATGCTTGGGATCAGACTTGCGAACCCCAGCCGATTGAACATTCTTTCGTAATCGCATCGATAGCTACGTTCGCGTATTCGGTATCGTTACAGAAACGTCGCCGGGAGTGCCGAATGGAGGCCATCGCACTCTGACCAGCACTTACGGCCGGACAAAACAATGCGTAGGCGCGTTATGTGGTGGGCCGTCGTCGTCAAGTGCGAAGCTTTTCTTTTTGTGGCCGCGTGATAATGCGTGTGCATCCTGTGCCAGAGCCTTCCGATACTGACGTCTGTTTAGTACACTTGATCGTGTGGAACTTTGATCTTACATCTGTTGCTGGATACCGTATTTCTCGAGAGCCACTTAAGCCCGAACAAGGAGTATGTGTCTGCCTACACTTGATGTTTTAACCTGTTTAGAGCCCGTTAGAGTCAACGTGTGAAGAACTGCCTGTAAATGTGTCAAACAGGTAGAATGTTATTTAAAGCGTTCACTATTTGAATGCAATAAAAGAAACATGATAGTATGTTGATTTGCGTGCGTTATAGTCACGAATTCTAATTAAGCTCTAAATAAATATATATTGATGTGGAAGCCATTGAAGCTGTTTCGGCGTAAGCAGAATAAAATAGCAGGCTAGAAATATAGTGCAGATTCAGATTGGCTTTACTCCATTCTGAGCAAAGAATAAATGACATTCTTCCCATGGCTCGCAGAGTGGCGCGTCGAAAAATTCATCAATTTCAGCAGACTGACAATATGCAACAGTATATTCCTAAATGAATTTAAATAGGTGAATAAATGGAATTTATTAAAAGTCCGGCAATTTACTTCGGGCGAGGCTAAGGGAAGAGGGGATTAACCCCTGTGCCATCCCACCCTACGTCGATCATGATGACGTTCCTCGGGTGACTGCTCGAAGTCCTTGAACCGGGGCGGAATCTTCGGCTAACCGGACGGCACAAAGCTGGTCGGCCAGCTCATGGGTGCCGCCATCCAGCAGCAGTGACGTTGACATAGCAGATCCGCAGCAGTGATCGCACCCGTGGTGGCAGCGGGCCCCCGCACTCTCGCGATGATAGCAGCAACAATTCGTCTCGGAGTTCGTCTCTTCCTATCATACGTCATGAAGGGAGCCGTGGCAGCTACATTAACTCTCCCGGCACACTCCCAAAGCGTGTGCCGCAGTGTGGCCCTTTCCCCACAACCTTTGCACGCGTCCGTCGGGTGCTCGGATAACAGAGGCGGGGGATCACCGGGCGGGGGCACGTATTTGCTTTTGTAGCGTTAGCTACACTGGCCTCGCTGAGCCAATTTCGCGTGGCACTGGTCTGCGCATGCGCAATGATACTCCGCCACCGCCAGTGTGCGCGCAATTCGACGCGCTGCGCAGACGATCAGAGGTGTCACGTAAAGGAGCCGGCACCTCCCTCGCACTCGGCCGCGGCCGCGCGCGACTCGCCGCCGCCGGTGTGCTCTTTCCAGAGGAGTGCCGTCATAGCCTTGGTACACATATGGACGCCGACGCGCACGCCTTCTCTGTGCAGTCGCCATCTGACACTGCGCTGGAGCCGCTTGATAGCGCCTCTGACTGGCGCTTGCCACTGTGGTACAGCCATGGAGAAGGAGAGTGCAAATGCCGCTCAACGGTGCAGTAGAGCGGAGAAGCTTAATTCATCGGATCCCGAAGTAGTTGCCCGGCAAGATAAATACACATGTGCCACATAATACGTATATTATGTGTGTGTCATTGGAACAGCTGTAAGCATGATCTCTGGAAAGCTAAGAATAATCAGCTGAACCTTTGCTAACGCTACGTATATCCTGGCATAGCTGAGCTACGCCACTGCCATTTTTTTGTAATAACCACCAAGTTACGACCTGTCTTTTGTTTAACTTTTTGTGTGGTGGTGGGCATTTGCGTCTGTTTAATCTGTAATGTTGTGTAATGTCATTGAATGTGGTCAGGCGATTACGCCACGACCATTCCGGTTGCTGCTGTTGTGTTAATAATGCTTTCATCGCCCCATTCGCGGAGGTGGAGGCTCGGTCGTGGCTCGATGCGTTAGACCTCGAAGCGCGGTATGGGCCACCTGGTTGCCTGCGAGTGGGACGCTGGTGTGAACCCAAGACTGATTTATTATTCAAAAGGCTCAGTTCATACCAAGCTCGCCATACCTTGCCCTTGCCCAGCCCTTATAGTTGATTCAAACAGCGAAATAAATGGTTTACACAACAGTGCACATATCGTCTGAAAGGATTGAAAAACTGCATTATGAGCAGATTCAACGCATTCTTAATATAGCTCAAGTAAATATTGCAGAGGTACCAGGCATGGTAGTGCCACAAGTGAGTAATTTGACGCTGCTGGTCCTTACTTTGCACTTATGTGCGAGGTTAATCTGTTACGCGGCAAAATACATCAATGCAGGCATATATCTGACTCATTTGAAATCAAACTACGTCGGCAGCGAAAACGCTGTAGCTGAAATACGGGAAAGCAAGGCTAAGCAGCACTCACAATTTCTTGAAGAACAATTTAATGGAACTTTGCCCCTAGCATCTCGCACTCACGTTGAAGCAATGTGCAAGACTTGTATGGAAGTTAGTTAACAACAAAACCGACTCAAAGCAACATCTTGTTGTTTTGCCAATAACATTTCATTCACACCAGTCTGCGACGTTTTTTATAACGTGTCTTTTCGGAACATGAATGACCACATGACGGGTTCCAAGCCCCGCCGCGGTGGTCTAGTGGCTAAGGCACTCGGATGCTGACCCGCAGGTCGCGGGTTCGTATCCCGGCTGCGGCGGCTGCATTTTCGATGGAGGCGGAAATGTTGTAGGCCCGTGTGCTCAGATTTGGGCGCACGTTAAAGAACCCCAGGTGGTCGAAATTTCTGGAGCCCTCCACTACGGCGTCTCTCATAATCATATAGTGGTTTTGGGACGTTAAACCTCACATATCAATCAATCAATCATGACGGGTGCCAAAAAGTGATTACTTTGACATGTCGTCCAATGCTCTAGCACGCCATTGATAACGAAGAGAACTCCTAGAGCGTGAACGTCATCGGGTGTCTTGTTCTTCTTGCTGTATAATACGCATCAGTTCTATACTCTGTATTACTGATCACAACCTAATACCCCTGTCACACGGGCACCCGTGAAGACCGTTTAACTCCCTCGTCTTTACGACAACGAAGATGCGGTTGGTGTCACACGGCCACCCTTACGCAAACGAAGGTGAACGGAGCATTTCGCAAAGAACGTTCAACGATCTCCCTTCGCAGCGGAACGAGGTACTTTCGTCCTCAGCAGTCTAGAGTTCAGAGAAAAATTTCGAGCACTAAGTGGCTACAGCGAAAGAATAATACATTTTAGCAATATTAAACGTTCTTTCGTTGTAGTACTCATTCACAACGCGTGTATGTTAACAATATTTACGCCCGCCAGAGTTCACTTACTCTCAACACCGATGCCCTACACACCGTTTCTAGACCTAGTTCTAGAAACGTTGCTACACACCGTGCCTCGCGAGTCGGGCCGGCCGGCGCCCGCCGATCAACGCCATTACCAGCGCAATATCGCACCACTTCCTCACGTCGTCCGCTGTGTCACTCACGGCTGAAGAACACAAAATGTGCGCTCACGAGGCAAGGAAGCATAAGAACTTTCGTACCGGGCATGTACACAGGCAACAAAACAACTAAAAACACAATGTGGCCAGCGTCACTAGCAGCATTGCTATAATTAGCAAATGTGTTTTTATTTGAAATTATTTTTAATGGTTTGTTAGTCGCATACCTTCTTTATAGTGTTTTTTGTAAAAAGCGCATAACGAGGATTCACAAAAAATCAATAGGGATCAAATCAGAATACTTTTCCGAAAATCAAACAGCCCCAGCTGAGCCCCCTCGCGGCAACTGTTACAACCTTGTCATTGCCGTGTGACACTGCCACAACTCCTTCTCCGTCGGACCCCCTAGGGGAGATTTACGTTGACGGTGTTCAACGGAGTTTGGTGGTGGCCGTGTGACAGGGGTATGATAGTGTATTTGGTTAGATGAAGATATAGGGAAAAAAGCTTCTGATTTAAGAAACCAAAGAGGGAAGAAAAAAAAACAAGAGAGAAGAAAGGGAGGTTTTACCTGCATACACATGCCCCTTTGACTACACAGCACTGTGGGGAGGGGAAGAGAAGTATACAGATGAGAGAGAAAAAATAGGAAAGAGAACAAGGAAATGGTCAGTATCATAGCAGTACATATCTAAGTTTTGAATATTAGATAGCCAGCATTGCAACCACAATTGAGAGTGAGTGAGAAAGGAAAGGCCGGGAGGTTAACCAGATATTGGCATCTGGTTTGCTACCCAGCGCTGGGGATGGGGAAGTAGGGGCAAGAAAGAGGGGTTAGAGAGAGGGGAAAAAAACGCACGCGCACTCATAAAAAAAAACGAAAACACACACTGGAAGGGCGTCCCAGCTACAACCGTTCAGCAAGGCTGGTCAATCGCAAAAAGTTCAGCAGCGCTTTCAGGGCCCTCTTCTGTGAAGTCGCATCCTGACGATACTGCAGAATTTCCTGCTCCGACAGAGGCTGATCATCTAATTTGTTGAGTTCCCTGCGAAGGCATACTCGCCACCTACTATACGCTAGGCACTCACAAAGAACATGTTGAATGGTTTCCTCCTTGCCACAGTGGCCACAGGCTGCGGTGTCGGCCATCCCAATGCGGAAAACGTAGGCGTTGGTAAATGCAACGCCCAACCACAGCCTACATAACAGGGTCTGGTCTGCTCGGCGAAGCCTCGACGGGACATGAAGACTTAGCGTAGGGTCAAGCGAGTACAGTCGGGCATGCTTGAAGTGTGGCTGATTCCATTGCGATGTGGTTTGCCGGCGAGCAAGTCTGCAGGAGCTCTCGTGCAGCATCCGTCCTAGAAAGTGGTAGACGCAGTTTATGATTTTCTGTGTGGGCTGAGCGGGCAGCTTGATCGGCCCGTTCATTGCCGATGATTCCGCAGTGACTGGGCAACCACTGAAATGTAATTTGGTGCCCTTTCTCAGTCAGGTGGTGTATAATCTCTGCTATCTCTAGTACCAGCTGCTCGTGTGGTCCACGGCGTAAGGCTGATAGTAGAGAATGCAGTACCGCCTTCGAGTCGCAGAAAATAGTCCACTTGCGCGTAGGCTGATCAACTACAAATTGCAACGCGGCACGAAGTGCTGCCAATTCTGCTGCCGTTGATGTTGCTGCGTGAGATGTCTTGAAGTTTCAACAAAACTACATGGGCCCATTTTTTTGCGAAGTAGTTTCGAGACTTGTGCATCTGGGGTGTCACTTGACTGCTACTCCGAATACTTGGCATCGATTCCTGCTAGGGCCATTATATGTATTTTTTTTAATTAGTCGGGTCAACGCAGAGGATTTCAGTTCTTATTAACCCTCTCGCATTTAGTTTACTAATATCTGTTCTCACCGTTCATTGGTATAGCTATTAAACTGTCATTCACATGTGGCAAGTACCCGTGGTATTCAGTTATGCACCACACGTGTCTGATGCAAAGGGTTTTAATGGCGTGCGCGATGGTATCTTCATTTTATTCATGCAAAGACTAGCGAGTCATATTCGTCTTACCCTTACCCTTTCATCTTACGCTTTCATACTAGTTTTATGTTACCCCAATTTAAGGAGGGGCTGATCACGAGAGTACTCAGACGTAGGTGGATAGATAGCAATAGATGGAGTTAGTGAGCGCTCATGCTGTGTGCCTCCTCTTTGCTTCGTGTGTGTGTTCCTCCAGCGCTCCCAGTTCGCTGAACAATTGTGGATAGATAGATAGATAGATAGATAGATAGATAGATAGATAGATAGATAGATAGATAGATAGATAGATAGATAGATAAATAGATAGATAGATATCGGTGACTTATACGTCGCTGATTTGTATTCTCTTTGTGATTCGAATTTATAAGCAAACACGTTAACATGTACTTGTTACTTTGACAAAGGCTGGTCCACCAGCTAGTCAGCAAATATACCGTGCAAAACCAACGTGCGTCGTACTCTATTTTTCCACACACACACACACACACACACGAACACACACACACACACACACACACACACACACACACACACACACACACACACACACACACACACACACACACACACACACACACACACACACACACACGTTTTATGACAGTCTCCAGTGCACTTTTACTGCTCACAGAAATGAACTATCTGCGTCCTAGGTTACCACCTTGGTGACCCATATCCTTGAACAGTGCCGGCTATTGTTCACCTGAGCTCGCCTTTCAAGACCACCTCAGAAAGGCAAACAGCGTGCATATATCATTTAATTCACTATCATCCAGACATACATTGCGCGGCATTTGAACAAAATGGTGTTAAGATATGTGGAGCAATTTATAAGACCACAGCACATAACCCTTCTTGTTCTTTGGTGCTTTCTTGACTTCTTGTCTTTAATATTTTTTTCGTTAGGGACATTGGCCCTAAACGAACTAGCAGCTACGTCATCATGGTACATAATTATTTATGCCAAAGGGACAACCCTCGTTGCAGGTTCAGTGACGTGAACGTGGATTCCATCCAGCCATACACGTATCCGCCATTCGGAGCTGGGCCGCGAAACTGCATTGGCATGCGCTTCGCCCTGCAAGCTGTCAAGCTTTCTATTCTGCACACTATTCGCATATATATATATATATATATATATATATATATATATTGAAATACAACGGTGCAGCTGACGCTTTATTCAAGCAACAGCAAAATGGCGCCGATCATGAAGAGGAACGGGCCGAAGACAGATGATGATTGTTGTTAGATGAGGAAGATGACGTACAATGAATTCTCACACTAATTTCCCCCTTCGACGGAAGCGGCCAGCCTGGCCGCGAATTACGCTGTGGAACGCATACAATAGGGCTTGAGACGCGAAACATGCACAATCTCTGTCCCGCGGCAGCGTTGGTCAGTGGGGACATGAACAGGTGTGACACGGTAGTTCACCGGTGAGGTCTGTTCGATAACTTTGTAAGGGCCAAGATAGCGTGACTCAAACTTTTCGCATAAGCCAGGCGTTCGCGCAGGAGTCCACAGAAGTACATTGTCGCCAGGGTGGTAGAGAACGACGCGGTGAGTGGCATCGTAACGATGTTTGCGATCTTCTTGGCTAGCTTCGGTGTTTACGCGGGCAAGACGACGGCATCGAGCAACGCGGGACAGAAACTGGTCGCAAACGAATGGTGAAGAGTTGACGGGGCCAGAAAAGAATGAAACGTCGAGTGGTGATGTCGGTTCGCGTCCGTATACTAGGAAAAATGGAGAATAGCCTGTGGTTCGTTGAACTGACGTATTATATGCATACGTGACAAAGGGTAGTATGGCATCCCAATTGCGATGGTCCGGTCGGATATACATGGACAGCATGTCACACAGCGTGCGATGAAATCTTTCCGTTAAGCCATTGGTTTGCGGGTGATAGCTAGATGTTGTTTTATGAACTGTTTTTGATGCTTGAAGAACTTCACTGAGCGTGCTTGAAAGAAATGCCTTTCCCCGGTCGCTCAAAAGGACACGAGGGGCTCCATGACGTAGATAAATAGCATTCAAGAAGAAAGTTGCTACTTCCGAAGCACTTCCTGAAGTGATTGAGGCCGTCTCAGCGTACCGGGTCAAGTGATCAACCGCGGTGACTATCCACCTCTTGCCGTCTGATGTAGTTGGGAGGGGCCCGAAGAGGTCAATTCCGACGACAGAGAACGGCTCTGATGGACAAGGAAGTGGTTGTAGGGTCCAGACTGGAGGAGTAGTGGGCCGCTTACGGTGTTGGCAAAGTGCGCACGAGGCAATATATTTAGCTACTGTCGTGGAAAGACCTGGCCAGAAAAACCGACTGCGGATGCGCTCGTATGTTTGTAATAACCCAAGTGTCCTGACGTCGGGTCGTCGTGGGAAGCGCGCAGAACTTCAGTGCGTAGTGCGCGTGGTACGACGGGAACCCATCGGTGGCCTTCCGGGTGCAAAATGTATCGATATAGCACATCGTCCTCCAACTTGAATAGTCGGAGTTGTTTCCGGAGCCTGGCATTAGGGGAAGACGAAGCACCGGTAAGCCGACCAATGATATCAGTGCAATAAGAATCGGCTCGCTGGTGAGTAGCAAGTGCTGACTGACGGGTGGATGAAGGTAGGGAAGAAATAGATGATATCGACGAGGCGTCCTCCGTATAGCCAATTTGACAAGGGGATGTGACGTGCACCGAAAACTGCGGCAAAGGGCATCGTGACAAAGCGTCGGCATCTTGATGTTGTCTTCCAGTCTTGTAGATGACGTCAAAGTCATAAGATTGTAATCGGAGAATCCAGCGGCCAAGTCGTCCCGACAAGTTTTTGATTGTGGACAACCAGCAAAGAGCATGGTGGGTCTGTCACAACAGTAAAATGTCGACCATGTAGGTACGGACGAAATTTTTGAATGGACCAGACAACAGCCAAGCACTCTTGTTCGGTTATCGAGTACCTCTTCTCTGCAGTGGTCAGAGTGCGGCTTGCATACGCGACAACTTCTCGCGAAAGGCATGGTCGCGCTGGAGCAGTACGGCGCCGATTCCTTGTCCACTCGCGTCAGTGTGTAATATCGTAGGTGCCTTGTCATCGAAATAACAATGCACCGGTGGGGATGTCAGTGCCTGCTTGAGTTCTTGGAATGAGGCTTCGCATTGATCATTCCAATCGAAGGAACCAGTACTAGCAAGGAGCTTGTGGAGAGGAGCGGCAATAGTGGCAAAGTTGCGAATGAAGCGGCGAAAGTACGATGCGAGTCCAAGGGAAACTGCGTAGTTCTTTGGAACGAAAGGGTCGCGGAAAGTTGAGGACTGCGGAAATTTTGTCCGGATCGGGCTGGATGCCATCTTTAGTAACCAGATGTCCTAGAACTTTTATAGCTGTGTTGCCAAAATGGCACTTCCTTGTGTTTAGTTGAAGTCCAGCGTTGGAGAGACATGTGAGCACTTGATCTAGGCGTTGCAGATGATCATCAAAAGTGGAAAGAAAACACGACGATATCATCGAGGTAGCATAGACAAGTTTCCACTTGAGGCCACGAAGAACAGTGTCGATCATCCTTTCAAATGTGGCGGGAGCATTACATAGACCGAATGGCATTACGTTAAACTCGTAAAGACCGTCCGGCGTAGAAAAGGCGGTCTTTTCTTTGTCTGCTTCGTCCATTGGTATTTGCCAATACCCGGACCGAAGGTCAAGAGTGGAGAAGTATTGGGCGCCTTGCAATGAGTCAAGTGCATCATCTATACGGGGCATCGGATATACATCCTTTCGGGTATCTTGTTGAGCGCGCGGTAATCAACACAAAATCGTACCGATCCATCCTTCTTTTGTAACAACACAACGGGTGATGACCAAGAACTGGTAGAGGGTCCGTATGATGTTTCTGTTAGCATATCGGTCACGTTCTCCTCGATGATTTTGCCGCTCGGCCAAGGGAGACTCGGTAGGGGACGACGGCGTACAACAGTCCTGACCTTCAGTGGCGATGCGATGATACGCAACTGTGGTCTGTCCTAGTGCCGAAGCGTTGGCGTCGAAGGAGGCCTGGTGTTTCCCTGAGCAAATTCAGCAACGCCTCACGCTGAGAAGCAGAAAGGTCAGGATTTATCCCGGGAGCAAAGAGGAGGAAGTAACAGACTGGTGCCCTGTTGTGGCTGAGCTGTCAAGGGCGTCAAGAAGACCAAAGAAACCGGTTGGGTATCCACATACATGACACTGCAGAACCTTGGGGTAGGAGGACGGGGCTCTGGGGTAGGGTTCAGGGCCAATGATTATCGCTGCACTGTCTTTGAACCGCAACCAGGGCTGGAGGGGACTAAACGCCGCGAGCTAGACAGCTGTGGAGGGGTGATAAGGACGTCACCATTGGCAATATTCGGAGAAGTGATGGTGATGAGTTGCTCTTGACCCGGGAGTAGTATGGATTCGGAAGCTGTGAAGAAACGCAATGGTTTTTCGTCGACGCGTTCGCTGCAGTGATCGGTCTCGGTCATTTCGACTACACGTTGACGGCAAGAAATTAATGCAGATGCTGATGACAAGAAAGTCCCAGCCTAAAATTAGTTCATGAGCACATGAAATTAAGACAGCGAAGGTGATGTGATGAAGAATACCATCAATGAAGACACGCGCTGTACCATTGGGCCGATGGCCTAATTATTGCTCCATTGGCCCCAATCAAAGATGATCCAAGGTAGGGTGTCTTCACTTTCCGCAATCGAGAACACAAGTCGGCAACGCATAACTGAAATAGTTGCTCCCGTGTCCACCAAAGCCAACACCCGCACACCTTCCACAGTTACCAATAACATGTTTGACGGTCGTTCAGGAGGACTTGGTCATTTCGCCGCGATGGCAGTTTTCCCTCCAAAAACTGCACTGTTTAGTTTTCCGATCGCTGGGCAGCCAGTTGAGAGACAGGCCGAAGTGGTGAAACAGAGCGTCGGAGTGGCGAAGGGGAGCGTGGTCGGGATGCACGTGTATTGTTGGTCGTGTTGGAAATGCGCACAGGGAAGGGATCGGTGTTGGAAGGACTGTCGGCATAACGGTAGTAACCTCGAGCATAGGTGGTCGTCTCGTTCAAAAGCGGCATAACCACGACGTTCATCTTGGCTTGCCCGACGTCGACAGACCCGGGAAATGTGTCCTCGAATTCCACAGTAGTAGCAAATAGGACGTGGGGCCCGCCAGGAAGAATGGTAGGTAGGGTTCGGTGGACGGGCGACTAGAGGTGCTAGATGTTCGTGATCAGGTACAGGTGGTGGTGCTTGAGACGGCGAGGGTTGCATTGCAGCGATCTTTGCATACGAAGGGCGTTGGGCGCTGGTGAGCACGGTGAATGCTTTGGAAGCTGACATTTCTTCCCCTAATAATTCCACGCAGATCGCTAGAGGCGGGTTGAGCGGGAACGTTGTTAGAAGGAGGTAAAGTGTAGGCTTGCAATTCCTCACGAATTATGTCTCGAATGACTGGATCGGAGCTCCATACTGTTTGCCAGGGGGTTCTCAGAGAAGTCGGGTCGTAGGCGGATTGACTGCACGTATCAAGCCGCTGGCATACCGAGACGACGTCGGAAACCGTCGAAGGGTTGTGTGCGACGAGGGCGTTGAAAGCGGTAGGTCCGATACCCTTCAGAAGGTGCCGGACACGATCACCTTCTGGCATGGTGTCGTCGATACGGCGGCAAGTGCAAGCACATCCTCAATATAGGAAGTGTAGGACTCACCGCAATGTTGAACGCGTTCTGCCAGTTTCTTGCGAGCAACTTCTGAACGGACGGTCGGTGTACCGAAAATGCGTCGGAGCTGGTCTTTGAAGGAAGACCAATCGCGGAAGTCGCTCTCATGGTTCAGGAACCACGTCTTGGCAACCTGAGAGACGTAGAACTGGACGCGTGCTAATTTCGATGCCTCGTTCCAGTTGTTGTAGACACCTACGCGGTCATAGTTGTCGAGCCAGTCTTCGACATCTTCGCCAGGCAGACCGGAGAAGATTGGAGGCTCCCGAGGGGGGTTGTTGACCGGGCTAGGGTTGGCGGCTGGTGGTTGCGCCGGCGAGTGGTTCGGTTGGGCTTGCTCTTGGGCCATGGTGCTCTGCTGGCGCAAGCGACGTCCCGAACGGAGCTCCAGGAGCTGGCTTTGGATGGAGAGAGGTCGAAGAGATCGGGAAGCACCTTCCACCACTTGAAATACAACGGTGCAGCTGACGCTTTATTGAAGCAACAGCAAAATGGCGCCGATCATGAAGAGGAACGGGCCGAAGACTGATGATGATGTTGTTAGATGAGGAAGATGACGTACAATGAATTCTCACAATATATATATATATATATATATATATATATATATATATAATATATATATATATT
>WOVY01009760.1:0-31093 GCA_013436015.1 Rhipicephalus annulatus | reverse complement strand
AAAAAGCAAAAACTTACGCAAACAGCCTTTTTCTGCCGCGTCGAAGTAGGAAGTGTTTTTTGGACATTCGCAGAAAAATACGTCGCTTGCCCCGGGCACCACTTTGCATGGTACGTTGCAAAACGTGTTACCAAAAGATTCACAAATACCTGTGAGAACCAAACAATATATTTTGAGAAGTTACATGATTGTAATATATTATGCACTCGACAATAAGGGGGATACTTAGTAATGAGAAAAAACAAGCTCTTGCACATATCTAGTCGCTCAATAAAATAATGTCATTAATTGTTTTTGAAACTGCATTACAATATCAGCGTGGTTAGTTTAGCAGTGCCTAAGGCGAGTAATCAACTGAGATTAGCACAGCAAGTCCGTAGTTTGCAGCTGATTTCATCAGCTAGATTCGAATGGCCAAATCAGGAAGAAAGGTATAAATGAGCAAAATCAGGACATTGGTGGAGACTGAGGAATGCGTAGTCGTTAGTTTCAATGTGCGAAGATTTACCAGCGATGCAAGTCAATTTTATGAAAAACTTCATTTTTTACGTGCCATGAACCTGAAAAAAAATGGCGCAAAAACGAGAAACCAGTCGAAGACGGACACACACAGAGCGCTGAATTAAAACAAGAACTTTATTCTTCAAACCACGCATATATACCAATACAGTGGAACGGAAAAGAAGGAACAAAACTGATAGTTGAAGATAAATAAAACATGAACATCAAAAAACCATTTTCATAGCACGTGCGGTCAACCATGCAAAAGACAACTTCATTTTCTGAGAGGGACAACGTCTTTATTTTTTCTTCCAATGCATAAGTGTATATGCGTGGTTTAAAGAATAAAGTTTTGTTTTAAGTCAGCGCTCTGTATGTGTCTTTTTCTGTCTGGTTCCTTGTTTCTCGCGCTGTTTCTTTTCAATGTGTCGTACCAACACGCACAGGCAACCACTTTAGCTCCATCAACCTGGTTTCTTCGGTGAATTTTCTTTTTTTCAAACTGTTAGAAAGAACTTGGTGTGGCTTAGATATGGGTTACGTGTGCATGAGGATTGGTTTTATTTAAGAATGGGAAGGTTGAGACATTTCATGAGAAATAAATAGCGACGAAACCGGTAAAGTAGACGAGTCTTGCCCAACTATACATCGTGGCACTTTGACTGTCGCTAGCTTGGAACTTTCCGGAGGCTCGTTAAGCAAAAGTGGCCGCATATTCCTCGTGCTTTTCTTTTGCATCACTACAGAACTCGCGGAGCTTGATCGCCCACTCACTCACTCACTCACACTCACTCACTCACTCACACCATCACTCAATCACACACTCACTTACTCGCTCACTCACCCACTCACTCACTCACCCACTCACTCGCTTACTCACTCACACACACCCTCACTCACTCACCCACCCACTCACTTACTCACTCACACACACCCTCACTCACTCACTCACACCCTCACCCACTCATTCACTCACTCAGTTTCCCCACTTCGATTTACCTCACTTAATTTACGCAGCTACTCACTCACGCACTTACGTTACTTTCTTCACTTTTAGTAATTTGCTCATCCTTTATTGAGGCTTTCGTGTTACAGTGAACACAAAATAGGCTGTTTACGATCAATTATTTATCTTAATTCTTTGCTCACTCACTCAGTCACAGCATTATTCACAAATGAGTGCGAGATTACTTGCGAACAGTTCACTCTTTAACAAAAAGCAAAAAAAAAGCATCGATATATGACGATCGCTGCCCAGGCTTCCCTTCTCTTGCTCTTGCTATGGTCATTCTCGCAAATCGCATCGTTAGCAATCAGTCTTTTTTAACGTTATCAACTTGCCTCGAATGTTCTTCGAGTAGAATTTCACGTATTATACCACTGTCCCAGCAAGAAGTGTACGGCCATGCGGGTCGAATAAACACAGCTGACGGAACAATGCCCGCAACTTTTTGTAGGTCAGCTGAAAGGTTGACGCAGTGATAAGAATTACATCCTTGCTGAGCACTCATCGAGACATCTGACCGAGTTGGCTCACTGGCAAATATTGTTCACACTTTTCGATTACTTATGCTTTACAGTTATATTTAAAATAAAAAAAAAACGGCCAAATGTTGCAACATTCAGTAGCAACTACTGAACATGTTCGGTGCTGCGAAGCGAACTGAAAAGTAAACACAACAAAGAAGTGCCTTTTTGCATACCATTGGAAAGTAGCATGAACAAGTATTAGGAGGACAAAAAAATAAACTAGGGCGATTGTATATATCTCGCATCTTTCTTGAAACTACAAACAAATTAGTTTAGTTCAGTGCAGTTAGTTTAGTTTAGCAGCAAATAACAGGGAAAACCGTTACAATACTTAATAGAATAAATTTTTAGATTTAAGTTTCAAAGCAGTACTGATTATTATGAGTATCTGTAGCGAGGAAAAATTGCATAAAGCCCAAACAATGATTAGTTTAGATCACCTGGAGCTGTGCACAATACACCCACACAACGATAAATAAGGATTCTTACATTACTTTGCATTGTCACTTAGAAGTGTGGCAGCTTAATTGGGCTAGTTGGTACGGCATGACGATAGTTATAGCGCGAGAACAAAACGACGACACTTCGTGACCTTGTATCTGTGTCGTCGTTTTGTTCTCGCGCTATAACTATCGTCATGCCATACATACCAGCCCAAGCTGCCACACTTCGTGTCCTTCTTGTCTCTGTGTCGTCGTTTCGTGCTCGCGCTATAACTGTCGTTTTGCATTGTCGTTATGAAACAGCAGTCACTTGAAATCAAACCTATACTTGTTAAGCTTTGAAATGCCCTAGCCAGAATTCCCCAAGAAATATTGCATTTTCTAAAAAAAAATATTAGACAGCGAGGACAATGATTATATTAGAGACTCATCTACCAGGCCACCACACATACACACACAAAAAAAATGCGAGGGCATCGCACTAACCGGTGCACAAGGTATCATACCTAACGTTACCCGTTGGGGTGTCTTATTTTTGTGTTAGCTTTTAACTTAGCGAGTCACATATGTACCGACCAGCTATAAACGTCGAAGGTGTACATATGACAAGAGAGAGAAAAAAGGAAGGCAGGGAGGTTAACCAGATGCTTGAGGATCCGGTATGCCACCCTGCACTGGGGTTGGTGAATAAGAGTTTGAAAGAGGGAGAGAAATAAAAAAATAAACACGAACAAAACATGAACACACTCATGCGTATGATACATATGACAAAACACCTTATACGTTTAATAGCGTCTTACTGTACGAGTTCTGTCATGCGTTTTTTTCAGCGCTTGGTTAAACTAAACTGGGACGCTGCGTATTTGTAACCGAACGTTCGCTTACAACCCGTGTTGAGTTCAGCATATCAGCAAGTGAAAAATGGTGCGAGCATGTCAAATATTACTAAGGCTTCTGACAGATGAAGTAAGCAAGCGCATGATTTTTGGCACTCGCCAAATGAAAGCTCATATATCGGCCCCTTTGCTACCGTTCGGATAGTGTTGAAATGCTACAGGTCCGAGAACTAGGCCTGTACACTTTGAAGAAACCCAGGTGGTCAACATTACGCGGAGCCCTCTACAACGTCGTCTCTCTATGAATATTATTACCCTGGGCTACTGAATGGATGTTTAACACCATACAAAAACAATTAGTGTTAGACCACGGAGTCCTTTTCACATAACTTCAGTGCGAAAAAATTCAATGCGTCCAGGCCTGAAATACATAGTGTTCTTTGCAGTTCGGTTTCGGTAATAATCCTTGGGGGTGTACGTGCCGAAACCAGGGCATTATTATGGGATATACGTAGTGTGGCTGCGGAAATTTTACCATCTCGTGTTTTTTTCACATGCACCTCTGAATTTGAGAACAGGAGACTCAGCCAAAACGCTCTGCCAAAATGCTCCCGCCGAGACAAGGATTCGACCTCGATACCACCGAATGATCTGGCCAGCACTACAACCACAATAGATAACTGATGCTTAGGCAGTTTGGTTTCGTTTTGTCAGAATGTCTGGTGTTGTTATATTCTTAAAGAGCGCCTCGTTAACGTTTGACTGCTTGATGGATAAACTTAATAACACTTTGGACCGACGTCTACCATGCTATCGTAGCTGTGAATATCTATAGGTAATGTTAAACATAACGATATATTTTGAGAATACTTTTCGGAAAGTGTATTTGCCAGAATCGATTCAAGACTTTTGGTCTTCATCAGATGCAGAAACACCCTCTCTTTATTGCGGCAGGTCGCGTGATCGAATCCCGGCTGCAGCGGCTGCATTTCCGATGAAGGCGAAATGTTGTAGGCCCGTGTGCTCAGATTTGGGTGCACGTTAAAGAACCCCAGGTGGTCGAAATTTCCGGAGCCCTCCTCTACGGCGTCTCTCATATTCATATGGTGGTTTTGCGGCGTTAAACCCCACATATCTACCAATCAAATCTCTTTATTGCGTACTTTTATGAAGCCCTGAGCGGAATGCACTTCAGCGACACTGCACACACCCCATCCTGCATTCCCGAATCATGTAGTCACATCAGCGAAACATTTCAAAGCTGTCTTTTACACGAATAGCATTGCTCCCCTCCGTGACCCTTAGCAGTCTCTGTCATGAACTCTGACCTATAGATGCACACACTTCACACCTTGTTATCTGCAGAGATACGCGCTGTTTGCCGAGTTGGCGTAGCTCACCGGGGAGTGTCACAGTTGTCGTCGTCGTCTTCGTCGATGCATTTGAGTGAATCTGGGCTGCAGTCCCGGTGTGCAGACAAATGACTGCGACCAGTGCTATGAGCAGTAGCATCGTTACTCCACTGAGTGATCCAATTAACAAAACGTTCTCCATGCGACTCACTGATAGTCGTGTATACTGGACGAAAGCACCGCTAAGCGCCTCTAGAAGTTGCTTGTTATCGATGTTTCATCCAGTTCTTTGTTTTCTTTCTATGCTTGGGATCAGACTTGCGAACCCCAGCCGATTGAACATTCTTTCGTAATCGCATCGATAGCTACGTTCGCGTATTCGGTATCGTTACAGAAACGTCGCCGGGAGTGCCGAATGGAGGCCATCGCACTCTGACCAGCACTTACGGCCGGACAAAACAATGCGTAGGCGCGTTATGTGGTGGGCCGTCGTCGTCAAGTGCGAAGCTTTTCTTTTTGTGGCCGCGTGATAATGCGTGTGCATCCTGTGCCAGAGCCTTCCGATACTGACGTCTGTTTAGTACACTTGATCGTGTGGAACTTTGATCTTACATCTGTTGCTGGATACCGTATTTCTCGAGAGCCACTTAAGCCCGAACAAGGAGTATGTGTCTGCCTACACTTGATGTTTTAACCTGTTTAGAGCCCGTTAGAGTCAACGTGTGAAGAACTGCCTGTAAATGTGTCAAACAGGTAGAATGTTATTTAAAGCGTTCACTATTTGAATGCAATAAAAGAAACATGATAGTATGTTGATTTGCGTGCGTTATAGTCACGAATTCTAATTAAGCTCTAAATAAATATATATTGATGTGGAAGCCATTGAAGCTGTTTCGGCGTAAGCAGAATAAAATAGCAGGCTAGAAATATAGTGCAGATTCAGATTGGCTTTACTCCATTCTGAGCAAAGAATAAATGACATTCTTCCCATGGCTCGCAGAGTGGCGCGTCGAAAAATTCATCAATTTCAGCAGACTGACAATATGCAACAGTATATTCCTAAATGAATTTAAATAGGTGAATAAATGGAATTTATTAAAAGTCCGGCAATTTACTTCGGGCGAGGCTAAGGGAAGAGGGGATTAACCCCTGTGCCATCCCACCCTACGTCGATCATGATGACGTTCCTCGGGTGACTGCTCGAAGTCCTTGAACCGGGGCGGAATCTTCGGCTAACCGGACGGCACAAAGCTGGTCGGCCAGCTCATGGGTGCCGCCATCCAGCAGCAGTGACGTTGACATAGCAGATCCGCAGCAGTGATCGCACCCGTGGTGGCAGCGGGCCCCCGCACTCTCGCGATGATAGCAGCAACAATTCGTCTCGGAGTTCGTCTCTTCCTATCATACGTCATGAAGGGAGCCGTGGCAGCTACATTAACTCTCCCGGCACACTCCCAAAGCGTGTGCCGCAGTGTGGCCCTTTCCCCACAACCTTTGCACGCGTCCGTCGGGTGCTCGGATAACAGAGGCGGGGGATCACCGGGCGGGGGCACGTATTTGCTTTTGTAGCGTTAGCTACACTGGCCTCGCTGAGCCAATTTCGCGTGGCACTGGTCTGCGCATGCGCAATGATACTCCGCCACCGCCAGTGTGCGCGCAATTCGACGCGCTGCGCAGACGATCAGAGGTGTCACGTAAAGGAGCCGGCACCTCCCTCGCACTCGGCCGCGGCCGCGCGCGACTCGCCGCCGCCGGTGTGCTCTTTCCAGAGGAGTGCCGTCATAGCCTTGGTACACATATGGACGCCGACGCGCACGCCTTCTCTGTGCAGTCGCCATCTGACACTGCGCTGGAGCCGCTTGATAGCGCCTCTGACTGGCGCTTGCCACTGTGGTACAGCCATGGAGAAGGAGAGTGCAAATGCCGCTCAACGGTGCAGTAGAGCGGAGAAGCTTAATTCATCGGATCCCGAAGTAGTTGCCCGGCAAGATAAATACACATGTGCCACATAATACGTATATTATGTGTGTGTCATTGGAACAGCTGTAAGCATGATCTCTGGAAAGCTAAGAATAATCAGCTGAACCTTTGCTAACGCTACGTATATCCTGGCATAGCTGAGCTACGCCACTGCCATTTTTTTGTAATAACCACCAAGTTACGACCTGTCTTTTGTTTAACTTTTTGTGTGGTGGTGGGCATTTGCGTCTGTTTAATCTGTAATGTTGTGTAATGTCATTGAATGTGGTCAGGCGATTACGCCACGACCATTCCGGTTGCTGCTGTTGTGTTAATAATGCTTTCATCGCCCCATTCGCGGAGGTGGAGGCTCGGTCGTGGCTCGATGCGTTAGACCTCGAAGCGCGGTATGGGCCACCTGGTTGCCTGCGAGTGGGACGCTGGTGTGAACCCAAGACTGATTTATTATTCAAAAGGCTCAGTTCATACCAAGCTCGCCATACCTTGCCCTTGCCCAGCCCTTATAGTTGATTCAAACAGCGAAATAAATGGTTTACACAACAGTGCACATATCGTCTGAAAGGATTGAAAAACTGCATTATGAGCAGATTCAACGCATTCTTAATATAGCTCAAGTAAATATTGCAGAGGTACCAGGCATGGTAGTGCCACAAGTGAGTAATTTGACGCTGCTGGTCCTTACTTTGCACTTATGTGCGAGGTTAATCTGTTACGCGGCAAAATACATCAATGCAGGCATATATCTGACTCATTTGAAATCAAACTACGTCGGCAGCGAAAACGCTGTAGCTGAAATACGGGAAAGCAAGGCTAAGCAGCACTCACAATTTCTTGAAGAACAATTTAATGGAACTTTGCCCCTAGCATCTCGCACTCACGTTGAAGCAATGTGCAAGACTTGTATGGAAGTTAGTTAACAACAAAACCGACTCAAAGCAACATCTTGTTGTTTTGCCAATAACATTTCATTCACACCAGTCTGCGACGTTTTTTATAACGTGTCTTTTCGGAACATGAATGACCACATGACGGGTTCCAAGCCCCGCCGCGGTGGTCTAGTGGCTAAGGCACTCGGATGCTGACCCGCAGGTCGCGGGTTCGTATCCCGGCTGCGGCGGCTGCATTTTCGATGGAGGCGGAAATGTTGTAGGCCCGTGTGCTCAGATTTGGGCGCACGTTAAAGAACCCCAGGTGGTCGAAATTTCTGGAGCCCTCCACTACGGCGTCTCTCATAATCATATAGTGGTTTTGGGACGTTAAACCTCACATATCAATCAATCAATCATGACGGGTGCCAAAAAGTGATTACTTTGACATGTCGTCCAATGCTCTAGCACGCCATTGATAACGAAGAGAACTCCTAGAGCGTGAACGTCATCGGGTGTCTTGTTCTTCTTGCTGTATAATACGCATCAGTTCTATACTCTGTATTACTGATCACAACCTAATACCCCTGTCACACGGGCACCCGTGAAGACCGTTTAACTCCCTCGTCTTTACGACAACGAAGATGCGGTTGGTGTCACACGGCCACCCTTACGCAAACGAAGGTGAACGGAGCATTTCGCAAAGAACGTTCAACGATCTCCCTTCGCAGCGGAACGAGGTACTTTCGTCCTCAGCAGTCTAGAGTTCAGAGAAAAATTTCGAGCACTAAGTGGCTACAGCGAAAGAATAATACATTTTAGCAATATTAAACGTTCTTTCGTTGTAGTACTCATTCACAACGCGTGTATGTTAACAATATTTACGCCCGCCAGAGTTCACTTACTCTCAACACCGATGCCCTACACACCGTTTCTAGACCTAGTTCTAGAAACGTTGCTACACACCGTGCCTCGCGAGTCGGGCCGGCCGGCGCCCGCCGATCAACGCCATTACCAGCGCAATATCGCACCACTTCCTCACGTCGTCCGCTGTGTCACTCACGGCTGAAGAACACAAAATGTGCGCTCACGAGGCAAGGAAGCATAAGAACTTTCGTACCGGGCATGTACACAGGCAACAAAACAACTAAAAACACAATGTGGCCAGCGTCACTAGCAGCATTGCTATAATTAGCAAATGTGTTTTTATTTGAAATTATTTTTAATGGTTTGTTAGTCGCATACCTTCTTTATAGTGTTTTTTGTAAAAAGCGCATAACGAGGATTCACAAAAAATCAATAGGGATCAAATCAGAATACTTTTCCGAAAATCAAACAGCCCCAGCTGAGCCCCCTCGCGGCAACTGTTACAACCTTGTCATTGCCGTGTGACACTGCCACAACTCCTTCTCCGTCGGACCCCCTAGGGGAGATTTACGTTGACGGTGTTCAACGGAGTTTGGTGGTGGCCGTGTGACAGGGGTATGATAGTGTATTTGGTTAGATGAAGATATAGGGAAAAAAGCTTCTGATTTAAGAAACCAAAGAGGGAAGAAAAAAAACAAGAGAGAAGAAAGGGAGGTTTTACCTGCATACACATGCCCCTTTGACTACACAGCACTGTGGGGAGGGGAAGAGAAGTATACAGATGAGAGAGAAAAAATAGGAAAGAGAACAAGGAAATGGTCAGTATCATAGCAGTACATATCTAAGTTTTGAATATTAGATAGCCAGCATTGCAACCACAATTGAGAGTGAGTGAGAAAGGAAAGGCCGGGAGGTTAACCAGATATTGGCATCTGGTTTGCTACCCAGCGCTGGGGATGGGGAAGTAGGGGCAAGAAAGAGGGGTTAGAGAGAGGGGAAAAAAACGCACGCGCACTCATAAAAAAAAACGAAAACACACACTGGAAGGGCGTCCCAGCTACAACCGTTCAGCAAGGCTGGTCAATCGCAAAAAGTTCAGCAGCGCTTTCAGGGCCCTCTTCTGTGAAGTCGCATCCTGACGATACTGCAGAATTTCCTGCTCCGACAGAGGCTGATCATCTAATTTGTTGAGTTCCCTGCGAAGGCATACTCGCCACCTACTATACGCTAGGCACTCACAAAGAACATGTTGAATGGTTTCCTCCTTGCCACAGTGGCCACAGGCTGCGGTGTCGGCCATCCCAATGCGGAAAACGTAGGCGTTGGTAAATGCAACGCCCAACCACAGCCTACATAACAGGGTCTGGTCTGCTCGGCGAAGCCTCGACGGGACATGAAGACTTAGCGTAGGGTCAAGCGAGTACAGTCGGGCATGCTTGAAGTGTGGCTGATTCCATTGCGATGTGGTTTGCCGGCGAGCAAGTCTGCAGAGCTCTCGTGCAGCATCCGTCCTAGAAAGTGGTAGACGCAGTTTATGATTTTCTGTGTGGGCTGAGCGGGCAGCTTGATCGGCCCGTTCATTGCCGATGATTCCGCAGTGACTGGGCAACCACTGAAATGTAATTTGGTGCCCTTTCTCAGTCAGGTGGTGTATAATCTCTGCTATCTCTAGTACCAGCTGCTCGTGTGGTCCACGGCGTAAGGCTGATAGTAGAGAATGCAGTACCGCCTTCGAGTCGCAGAAAATAGTCCACTTGCGCGTAGGCTGATCAACTACAAATTGCAACGCGGCACGAAGTGCTGCCAATTCTGCTGCCGTTGATGTTGCTGCGTGAGATGTCTTGAAGTTTCAACAAAACTACATGGGCCCATTTTTTTGCGAAGTAGTTTCGAGACTTGTGCATCTGGGGTGTCACTTGACTGCTACTCCGAATACTTGGCATCGATTCCTGCTAGGGCCATTATATGTATTTTTTTTAATTAGTCGGGTCAACGCAGAGGATTTCAGTTCTTATTAACCCTCTCGCATTTAGTTTACTAATATCTGTTCTCACCGTTCATTGGTATAGCTATTAAACTGTCATTCACATGTGGCAAGTACCCGTGGTATTCAGTTATGCACCACACGTGTCTGATGCAAAGGGTTTTAATGGCGTGCGCGATGGTATCTTCATTTTATTCATGCAAAGACTAGCGAGTCATATTCGTCTTACCCTTACCCTTTCATCTTACGCTTTCATACTAGTTTTATGTTACCCCAATTTAAGGAGGGGCTGATCACGAGAGTACTCAGACGTAGGTGGATAGATAGCAATAGATGGAGTTAGTGAGCGCTCATGCTGTGTGCCTCCTCTTTGCTTCGTGTGTGTGTTCCTCCAGCGCTCCCAGTTCGCTGAACAATTGTGGATAGATAGATAGATAGATAGATAGATAGATAGATAGATAGATAGATAGATAGATAGATAGATAGATAGATAAATAGATAGATAGATATCGGTGACTTATACGTCGCTGATTTGTATTCTCTTTGTGATTCGAATTTATAAGCAAACACGTTAACATGTACTTGTTACTTTGACAAAGGCTGGTCCACCAGCTAGTCAGCAAATATACCGTGCAAAACCAACGTGCGTCGTACTCTATTTTTCCACACACACACACACACACACACACACACACACACACACACACACACACACACACACACACACACACACACACACACACACACACACACACACACACACACACACACACACACACACACACACACACACACACGTTTTATGACAGTCTCCAGTGCACTTTTACTGCTCACAGAAATGAACTATCTGCGTCCTAGGTTACCACCTTGGTGACCCATATCCTTGAACAGTGCCGGCTATTGTTCACCTGAGCTCGCCTTTCAAGACCACCTCAGAAAGGCAAACAGCGTGCATATATCATTTAATTCACTATCATCCAGACATACATTGCGCGGCATTTGAACAAAATGGTGTTAAGATATGTGGAGCAATTTATAAGACCACAGCACATAACCCTTCTTGTTCTTTGGTGCTTTCTTGACTTCTTGTCTTTAATATTTTTTTCGTTAGGGACATTGGCCCTAAACGAACTAGCAGCTACGTCATCATGGTACATAATTATTTTATGCCAAAGGGACAACCCTCGTTGCAGGTTCAGTGACGTGAACGTGGATTCCATCCAGCCATACACGTATCCGCCATTCGGAGCTGGGCCGCGAAACTGCATTGGCATGCGCTTCGCCCTGCAAGCTGTCAAGCTTTCTATTCTGCACACTATTCGCATATATATATATATATATATATATATATATATAATATATATATATATATATATATATATATATATATAGTTGAAATACAACGGTGCAGCTGACGCTTTATTGAAGCAACAGCAAAATGGCGCCGATCATGAAGAGGAACCGGCCGAAGACTGATGATGATTATTGCTAGATGAGGAAGATGACGTACAATGAATTCTCACACTAATTTCCCCCGTCGACGGAAGCGGCCAGCCTGGCCGCGAATTACGCTGTGGAACGCATACATAGGGCTTGAGACGCGAAACGTGCACAATCTCTGTCCCGCGGCAGCGTTGGTCAGTGGGGACATGAACAGGTGTGACACGGTAGTTCACCGGTGAGGTCTGTTCGATAACTTTGTAAGGGCCAAGATAGCATGACTCAAACTTTTCGCATAAGCCAGGCGTTCGCGCAGGAGTCCACAGAAGTACATTGTCGCCAGGGTGGTAGAGAACGACGCGGTGAGTGGCATCGTAACGATGTTTGCGATCTTCTTGGCTAGCTTCGGTGTTTACGCGGGCAAGACGACGGCATCGAGCAACGCGGGACAGAAACTGGTCGCAAACGAATGGTGAAGAGTTGACGGGGCCAGAAAAGAATGAAACGTCGAGTGGTGATGTCGGGTGGCGTCCGTATACTAGGAAAAATGGAGAATAGCCTGTGGTTCGTTGAACTGACGTATTATATGCATACGTGACAAAGGGTAGTATGGCATCCCAATTGCGATGGTCCGGTCGGATATACATGGACAGCATGTCACACAGCGTGCGATGAAATCTTTCCGTTAAGCCATTGGTTTGCGGGTGATAGCTAGATGTTGTTTTATGAACTGTTTTTGATGCTTGCAGAACTTCACTGAGCGTGCTTGAAAGAAATGCCTTTCCCCGGTCGCTCAAAAGGACACGTGGGGCTCCATGACGTAGATAAATAGCATTCAAGAAGAAAGTTGCTACTTCCGAAGCACTTCCTGAAGTGATTGAGGCCGTCTCAGCGTACCGGGTCAAGTGATCAACCGCGGGGACTATCCACCTCTTGCCGTCTGATGTAGTTGGGAGGGGCCCGAAGAGGTCAATTCCGACGACAGAGAACGGCTCTGATGGACAAGGAAGTGGTTGTAGGGTCCCGACTGGAGGAGTAGTGGGCCGCTTGCGGTGTTGGCGAAGTGCGCATGAGGCAATATATTTAGCTACTGTCGTGGAAAGACCTGGCCAAAAAAATCGACTGCGGATGCGCTCGTATGTTTTGTAATAACCCAAGTGTCCTGACGTCGGGTCGTCGTGGGAAGCGCGCAGAACTTCAGTGCGTAGTGCGCGTGGTACGACGGGAACCCATCGGTGGCCTTCCGGGTGCAAAATGTATCGATATAGCACATCGTCCTCCAACTTGAATAGTCGGAGTTGTTTCCGGAGCCTGGCATTAGGGGAAGACGAAGCACCGGTAAGCCGACCAATGATGTCAGTGCAATAAGAATCGGCTCGCTGGTGAGTAGCAAGTGCTGACGGACGGGTGGATGAAGGTAGGGAAGAAATGGATGTTATCGACGAGGCGTCCTCCGTATAGCCAATTTGACAAGGGGATGTGACGTGCACCGAAAACTGCGGCAAAGGGCATCGTGACAAAGCGTCGGCATCTTGATGTTGTCTTCCAGTCTTGTAGATGACGTCAAAGTCATAAGATTGTAATCGGAGAATCCAGCGGCCAAGTCGTCCCGACAAGTTTTTGATTGCGGACAACCAGCAAAGAGCATGGTGGTCTGTCACAACAGTAAAATGTCGACCATGTAGGTACGGACGAAATTTTTGGATGGACCAGACAACAGCCAAGCACTCTTGTTCGGTTATCGAGTACCTCTTCTCTGCAGTGGTCAGAGTGCGGCTTGCATACGCGACAACTTTCTCGCGAAAGGCATGGTCGCGCTGGAGCAGTACGGCGCCGATTCCTTGTCCACTCGCGTCAGTGTGTAATATTGTAGATGCCTTGTCATCGAAATAACAAAGCACCGGTGGGGATGTCAGTGCCTGCTTGAGTTCTTGGAATGAAGCTTCGCATTGATCATTCCAATCGAAGGAACCGGTACTAGCAAGGAGCTTGTGGAGAGGAGCGGCAATAGTGGCAAAGTTGCGAATGAAGCGGCGAAAGTACGATGCGAGTCCAAGGAAACTGCGTAGTTCTTTGGAACGAAAGGGTCGCGGAAAGTTGAGGACTGCGGAAATTTTGTCCGGATCGGGCTGGATGCCATCTTTAGTAACCAGATGTCCTAGAACTTTTATAGCTGTGTTGCCAAAATGGCACTTCCTTGTGTTTAGTTGAAGTCCAGCGTTGGAGAGACATGTGAGCACTTGATCTAGGCGTTGCAGATGATCATCAAAAGTGGAAGAAAACACGACGATATCATCGAGGTAGCATAGACAAGTTTTCCACTTGAGGCCACGAAGAACAGTGTCGATCATCCTTTCAAATGTGGCGGGAGCATTACATAGACCGAATGGCATTACGTTAAACTCGTAAAGACCGTCCGGCGTAGAAAAGGCGGTCTTTTTTTTGTCTGCTTCGTCCATTGGTATTTGCCAATACCCGGACCGAAGGTCAAGGGTGGAGAAGTATTGGGCGCCTTGCAATGAGTCAAGTGCATCATCTATACGGGGCATCGGATATACATCCTTTCGGGTAATCTTGTTGAGCGCGCGGTAATCAACACAAAATCGTACCGATCCATCCTTCTTTTGTACCAACACAATGGGTGATGACCAAGAACTGGTAGAGGGTCGTATGATGTTTCTGTTTAGCATATCGGTCACGTTCTCCTCGATGATTTTGCGCTCGGCCAAGGAGACTCGGTAGGGACGACGGCGTACAACAGTCTGACCTTCAGTGTCGATGCGATGATACGCAACTGTGGTCTGTCCTAGTGCCGAAGCATTGGCGTCGAAGGAGGCCTGATGTTTCCTGAGCAAATTCAGCAACGCCTCACGCTGAGAAGCAGAAAGGTCAGGATTTATCCCGGGAGCGAAGGAGGAGGAAGTAACAGACTGGGCCTGTTGTGGCTGAGCTGTCAAGGCGTCAAGAGAGACCAAAGAAACCGGTTGGGTATCCACATAACATGACACTGCAGAAGCTTGGGGTAGGAGGACGGGCTCTGGGGTAGGGTTCAGGCCAATGATTATCGCTGCACTGTCTTTGAACCGCACCAGGCTGGAGGGGACTACAACGCCGCGAGCTAGACAGCTGCTGGAAGGGGTGATAAGGACGTCACCATTGGCAATATTCGGAGAAGTGATGGTGATGAGTTGCTCTTGACCCGGGAGTAGTATGGATTCGGAAGCTGTGAAGAAACGCAATGGTTTTTCGTCGACGCGTTCGCTGCAGTGATCGGTCTCGGTCATTTCGACTACACGTTGACGGCAAGAAATTAATGCAGATGCTGATGAAAGAAAGTCCCAGCCTAAAATTAGTTCATGAGCACATGAAATTAAGACAGCGAAGGTGATGTGATGAAGAATACCATCAATGAAGACACGCGCTGTACATTGGGCCGATGGTCTAATTATTGCTCCATTGGCCCCAATCAAAGATGATCCAAGGTAGGGTGTCTTCACTTTCCGTAATCGAGAACACAAGTCGGCACGCATAACTGAAATAGTTGCTCCCGTGTCCACCAAAGCCAACACCCGCACACCTTCCACAGTTACCAATAACATGTTTGACGGTCGTTCAGGAGGACTTGGGTCATTTCGCCGCGATGCAGTTTTCCCTCCAAAAACTGCACTGTTTAGTTTTCCGATCGCTGGGCAGCCAGTTGAGAGACAGGCCGAAGTGGTGAAACAGAGCGTCGGAGTGGCGAAGGGGAGCGTGGTCGGGATGCACGTGTATTGTTGGTCGTGTTGGAAATGCGCACAGGAGACGGTGATCGGTGGTTGGAAGGACTGTCGGCATAACGGTAGTAACCTCTAGCATATGTGTCGTCTCGTTCAAAAGCGGCATAACCACGACGTTCATCTTGCTGCCGACGCCGACAGACCCGGGAAATGTGTCCTCGAATTCCACAGTAGTAGCAAATAAGACGTGAGGCCCGCCAGGAAGAATGGTAGGTAGGGTTCGGTGGACGGGCGACTAGAGGTGCTAGATGTTCGTGATCAGGTACAGGTGGTGGTGCTTGAGACGGCGAGGGTTGCATTGCGGCGATCTGCGCATACGAAGGGGGTTGGGCGCATGGTGGAGCACGGTGAATGCTTTGGAACGCTGACATTTCTTCCCTAATAATTCCACGCATATCGCTAGAGGCGGGTTGAGCGGGAACGTTGTTAGAAGGAGGTAAAGTGTAGGCTTGCAATTCCTCACGAATTATGTCTCGAATGATGGATCGGAGCTCCATACTGTTTGCCAGGGGGTTCTCAGAGAAGTCTGGTCGTAGGCGGATTGACTGCAAGGTATCAAGCCGCTGGCATACCGAGATGACGTCGGAAACCGTCGAAGGGTTGTGTGCGACGAGGGCGTTGAAAGCGGTAGGTCCGATACCCTTCAGAAGGTGCCGGACACGATCACCTTCTGGCATGGTGTCGTCGATACGGCGGCAAAGTGCAAGCACATCCTCAATATAGGAAGTGTAGGACTCACCGCAATGTTGAACGCGTTCTGCCAGTTTCTTGCGAGCAACTTCTGAACGGACGGTCGGTGTACCGAAAATGCGTCGGAGCTGGTCTTTGAAGGAAGACCAATCGCGGAAGTCGCTCTCATGGTTCAGGAACCACGTCTTGGCAACCTGAGAGACGTAGAACTGGACGCGTGCTAATTTCGATGCCTCGTTCCAGTTGTTGTAGACACCTACGCGGTCATAGTTGTCGAGCCAGTCTTCGACATCTTCGCCAGGCAGACCGGAGAAGATTGGAGGCTCCCGAGGGATTTGTTGACCGGGCTAGGGTTGGCGGCTGGTGGTTGCGCCGGCGAGTGGTTCGGTTGGGCTTGCTCTTGGGCCATGGTGCTCTGCTGGCGCAAGCGACGTCCTGAACGGAGCTCGAGGAGCTGGCTTTGGATGGAGAGAGGTCGAAGAGATCGGGAAGCACCTTCCACCACTTGAAATACAACGGTGCAGCTGACGCTTTATTGAAGCAACAGCAAAATGGCGCCGATCATGAAGAGGAACGGGCCGAAGACTGATGATGATTATTGTTAGATGAGGAAGATGACGTACAATGAATTCTCACAATATATATATATATATATATATATATATATATATATATATATAAAAGGAAAAGAAGGGTACACTTAATGGCCTGTTTTTCAGTGTTTTGACACTTGACCCATTATCAATGAGATATAACAGACAAAAGGCCAAGGAAAGTACAGGGGGAGTTATTAAACCAAATTGTAATGTAAGTGTGAAGAAAGAAAAGTGGATGAAAAGATAACTTGCCGTGGGCAGGAACCGAACCTGCGACCTTCGAATAACGCGTTCGATGCTCTACAACTGAGCTACCACGGCGGCTATTCTCCCAGCTACTTTATTGGGTATAAATTTGAATTTCAACGTGAGAGTGTCAGTACATATATATATTCGCTTCGTCACATTACCTTCGTGCTGGGATGGTTCTCAAAACGGTGATTTGTGAGAACATTATAGTGCAGCTGATAATTCGTTGTAAAGACCTAGCTGCATATAATCCATGTTCAGTGTTTAATAACTTAACCATAGCGCCGGGCTATCACAGCCGTCTCCGGCTAAGCTTTTCAGTGATGCAGAGCTGTGAGCCGAGCAACAAGCTCTGAATCACTTGAATGCACAATTCGCGGCAATCACAAGGTCGTTTGACTGCCATGCTGCGACGTTAGCAAACTATATATGGGTCATTCCACGCCAATTGTCCAGATCGGGGCGCTCGCCAAAAATGAGTTTCTGTAAAAAGATCTGACAAAGTTATACATGTAGAGGCATCAGTTGTATTTTCTCAAAATATTTTGAGCGGGAAATTTTTTTTTGCGCACGTAACCACCATTATAAATTCACGAAACGATGAAAAACAAGGTATGAAAATCAATTCTTATAAATCAATAAATTCGCGGATTCTTTCAACACTGTTTTCCAAGCATTTTTTATTTCTAGCACAGTTATTCGGGGTAACTGTTTTTCACTCCTTAGAGCGTACGCAAAATTGAGAAAATTGTGGCATTTCCGATATTTTTTCTACAAAAGACGATCATGGAGAAAATGCATTATCTTTACCAAGTCCTTAAAATTTACTATTTCGTAATATATGTTTTTGCTGTGTGCGGCGCATATGCTTTAGAATAAAATCCTGAATTCGGCAAAAATGCCACTTCGGCCTATGTTGAGACGTCTGTGGAAGCTAAGGTAGTACAAAAAAAAATCTGCTGAAAAGCGCACACAGTTGACGATCATAGCAACTTTGGTCACAATAAGTATAATCAGAGTAATTTTTGTTTTCGAGGAGAAAAGTTTTTTTTAAGTTTACTGCCAACATTGCATTAGTTTCCTAAGGGGGCAGTGCAAACCAACAGCATTTGCTGCTTAGAAAAGTGTGGTACATAGTTTTTTCGTAGCAGGTTATTTTAGCTTTTTCTTGCTAGTACTTTGTTTTGTAATCTACACAACGGAGGGTATCTTATTATAGAGCAAAAATGTTTTAAAGGCCAAATACTTTATGATTGTATTAAAAAGAGCACATTGGTAAAACATGGATTAAAGTAGAATACATAAAGGAAAGAAAAAACTAGCATAATAAATAAATGAATAAATAAATAGAGTAATACAATGTTGACACTAAACTTCAAAAGAAATTTTCTTCACTAACACAAAAATGACTCAAATTATACTTTTTGTGAACAAAGTTGATATGACTCTCTATCGTACCAATATTGGTGCAGAAAAAGCAAGGCAACAGAGGTGCACCGACAGCTATCCCGAATAGTTTTCCTTGCCACGTACCAAGAGCTGCTTGGGATTACTATAGGGAATTACTATGGGATAGACGAGGGGAAATATCCGGAACATCACGGTCACGTGGACAAGTCAAAGGTGGCGGACCTGAGGTGGCTGCAGGCAGGCACTTTCACCAATCTTTACCATCTGCTCTCCTAAGGCCCTCGCTGCACCCGTCGCCTGGCTGCCCATGTTGCGAGCACGAATGGGCCGATATGGCGCATGTACTAGGGTGAATCACAAGAAACAAAGGTAGGCCACGAAAAAAGACGACGCCAACTGAAGGACCCCCTGAAGCGGGGCGCCTTGCTAAGCGTTGGCAAGCCATCCTCCTCAGCGAGGCCCCGAAGGCCAGGTGTGGGTCTTCGAGTGGGCCAGGGCCATCAACGAGAACCTCAGAAGGTGTTCCTCGAACGACGGATTTCTGGCATCCCAGCCCTAGGCGCAGGAACAACCATTGGGGAAATAAAGTTTATTCAACTCAACACTCACTCCTGCTGACCTTGCAAATATACGTCTTGTACTTGAGTGCTCTTTAGCGTTGCGGGGGAAACATTCCTGATAATCGTGTCACTATTCCATCATTACAGACGTTAAAAGGAGGCGTCAGAGGTGGAGGCATTAGAGTAGCATGAACTTTTAAATTTAGCTTGTGATTGCGGATTCAAAACATGGCCTTTATTCTCTAAGCGAATGAATCTGTATGGATGCTGATCGATGAGTTGAGATAGCAAACTGCCTCAAACTAGACCGAAAATGGGGTAGTTATTGTTGTTGTTTTACTGTGCAAATGGCTCGTACCCAAAGGAGGGGAATGGCCGATTATAAGGTTAATTTGCCCGATACTTTCAGCATTGCGTCATTCTTAAAAAAAACTTTTGTTATTTATTTCTGATTGAAATGTCTATTGCAAATTCGCAGAAAAAAATAGTGAGACCTTAATTTAGCAAGAAAATCGTTTAGTTGCAGTGATGTATTCCTTAACGGCGAATAAAACATCCGTGTGGCTGAAACCCTGTGTAGATGCTCCAAATGAAAGAATATCAGGTTGTGATAATTGCAAGCCCAGTTTTTGAAGAGGTAGTGATAGTATGCTTTGCCTGAATAAATCGAAACGGTGACAAGGTAATAAAAAATGACTGATCGTTTCCTTTTGATTACAGTAAATACACGTAGGAGAATTCAATATACCTGATCGATGCAAGTAAAAATTGAGGGTGGTAACGTGGCAACAGAATTTTGTGATGTCAACTTCCATCATCTTTGAATTAGACAGTTCACTGCGCCAGGGAAATAACAAGTGTTTGTACTGCGCAGAAGCCGCCAGTGCAGGGTCGGATAAATTTAGCCCGATTTAAAGTGTGCGAAATCACGCCACCGTAATGTGTACTGTATCAGGGAAAATAGGAATGATGGGTGTCGAAAGCGTTGCCTTCGCAAGAGAATCAACTATTTCGTTTAACAACAAACCTTTGTGCCCTGTTGCGCAGAATAAATGAATACTTTGGAGATGACAGGGAGCCAATGATTTAAAAAAATTCAGTATGGGTGAGCGACCGGATGCGGACAGAGAAGAGCACACTGATAATGAATCAGTTATGACTGCTACGACTGGAATAGAAGTATTTACCTTACGCAAAGCTAACATTATTGCCATAAATCAGCCAGAAAGACAGAAAGAAAATCTGGTAAGCGAATTGAAAATGACCAATCAAGTACGGGGCAATATATTCCAACGCCTGATTTTTCATCTGATTGGGATGCGTGAGTTGCAATAATGACATTTTTTGGCAGAGTAAATAAATGGTCCTGCAATAAACCATTTAAAATGCCTGTAGGTAATAGCTTAGCGTGAGATGGGAAGATATCATGCTAAACAAATTCTGGAGAAATTTGTTCTCAGTTAAAGGAATCAGATCATGAACTTGTACATTTAGAGGCTCAAGGAACGATTGAACAAATACTATTTGTGCTTTGTGAAATCTGGGCCAATGCACGTAGAATATGGCAGGATTGAAAATAAAAATAATTTGTTCAGGGTTAAACGGTGCTTCATATAGTCGTAAAAACGTCTGCACAGTAATAATGTTAAAGCGACATAATAGGGTTGGTATTCCTGCTTCAAGGTATAACACTGCATTTGCAGTATACTTTGGAAGTTCTAAGCAGAAGGTAAAGCCTCTCCTTCCAATAGAACGAGCGGCTAAAGTTTGTAGGCTGGCGCACCAGAAAAAAGAACGCGGCCAAACTCTAACACAGGTCGGACATTCAATTTATATATAATCAAAAGTGCCTTCTTTCTCATACCTGATCTACAATTGATCAACCTCCGCCATACGCCCATCGCGCGTACTGCTTTTGTCGCGATGTATTCAATGTGAGGGCGCCAATTGAGATGTTCATTATACGTGACTCCAAGATATTTCAATGATTGTACTTGTGGGATATCTTGAAGCTTGTAATTAATAGATATGTGCACAGGATCTTGAACAGGAAAAACGAGAATAGCACATTTAATGGTATTCAGGTTCAACATCAATCCATCGAGCCAATGTTCTATTTCACTTAGATATGCTTGCAAGATAGTGTGAAGACAGTGGAAGTCATGTGCCATAACAAAGAAAGCAATGTCATCGGCATAAACATGGGTTTTCACATCTGGCTGAACGGCGATGGTACTAAGCAATATGTTGAAGAATACGGCGGAAAGTACTGACCCCTGAGGTACACCTCTGGTTTGCTTCTGCTTACGGGAAGAGAAACCGCCTTGACAACAATAGAATTCTCTTCTACTTAAAAATTCCATCACCCATGCTACCATATAAGGTGGAAGTCCATGACTCCATAACTGAATAATCAAGATGGAATACTCTACAGTACCGCATGATTTACATATATTTAACGTTACTAAAGCCGCAAACTGCTTTTTGTGACGGGCAATATGAACACAACTTTCCAGATCTACATGTGCATGCCATAAAGAATATACAGATGCAAAGCCAATTTGGGAAGAACTCAACAGTTGTTTCTCATTATTAAACCTAAATATACGACGATGAAGTACCTTTTCAATAAGCTGTACTACATTAGACGTTAAGGCAATCGGTCGTTTGTTGTGTAAATTATAGTCTTCCCCCTGTTTCTGAAGCAATGGTATAATTTTCGCAATCTTCCACTCACAAGGGATCCATGGTCTTCTAAGGGAATAATTGACGAGACCTAAAAGATCATTCGGATATTACCCGTGTAGTATTTTTAGCATTGTATTTGTTATTCTATCGGGAACTGGTGCTGCATTTTGCAATCTTTCTATAGCCTGATTTAATTCGGAAGTCGATATTTCTGTGTAGTAATAGATGGCTGTTGTGTAAGCAAAATTAGGAAGACGCGTTGAGAACCTGTTTTCTAATTGTTCAGCCAATTGATTTAATTATTCTTGTAGTTCTTATGAGGTGTGAACTACTGAATCAACGTTTCCTGGTATAGGGGTCTTTTTCCTACCACGAAAGAAATTGAATAAAGCACGTTTGTTATTCGATTTAGACAGGTACTCGAAATGTTCTTGGTCAAATTGCTCTTTCGCTCACGATACAGTGCGTTTAAATGTTGCTGCAGTGAACTGATAATCGTTCCAATTTTTATGGACTCTGATTACATATAAGTCTTTGCCATGCAGCTTTTCTTTTTCTATAGTCTCATGTGCACTTATTATTCCATCATCTACTATGTTGGGCACATTTATTTGACGACGAAGCAAATACAAATTCTGTAGTGTTCTTGGAAATTTTTAAAGCGGGACAGACATCTCTGCCGAGATCTTCATTTTGACCACTGGACACTGCCCTAATATGTAACGCAAGCAGTCTTTAATTTTTTTGTAATTGATCACTGTTTTCTCCATCCTTTCAATAGAATTCACAGCACATGAGATTTAAATGTATACAGAAAGATGCTCAATGTTTGAAGAAAAATCAATTGTTTTCCAAGACTTTATTGAAACACTCGAGCTTCAAAACATAAGATCTAACACCAATAGTGTCCGTCCGCGAATAAATGTAGGCTGTTTTTTATTTAGGCAGGTAGGTATTTATTAATCATCCAATCCCATAGAAGAGTACCGGAAGGGTCTGTTTGAAATCCCCATGAAACATGATGTGAGTTGAAATCACCAGTCAGAAGGAAATCATTCTTGCAATCAGCCAAGGCAGTATCTAATTGTTAAGTACTATCAAATCCGTAGAAAAATATGCGTTTATAAGTTAAAAAGGGTGGTGCCCTGGTAGACTGAGGTCTATTGCCAAAATTTCAGTCTGAGGACATAAGCTTAAAAGCTATGCTCGCTGTGCGGCAAAGTTTATTCGAGACTAGTATAATTAGATCACCTCGTAGTGGTGGACGGTCTAGCCTAAAAGCTCTAAAATTGTTTACATGATAATTCTGATTGGGGTTAAGCCAGGTTTCTCGTAATAAGACTATATCCAGATATATTTAATTAAGCAAAGTAAGTCAGTAGAAGCAGAAATCAAAGACCTACAATTCCACTGTACTATTTTCACAGTATCAATGTTGACGAGCGAAACACTTCAGCAACGGCAGCTTCTAAAATACTCTCTTTAATAAGAGCACTGACATTTTTGTTGCCCTTTTTAGGTTTTGAGTTTGGGCAAGGAGATTTTACAGGATATCTAGTGCGCTTCTGATGCCTGAAATCTTGGCATACGTCCATTTGATTCTGATCCTTCGCGTGGGTCGACATAGAAGGTACAGACAAAATGGGGGTTTTCTCCTCTCGGAATTGCCGCTGTGGGGCTAAATTCTGCATCTCTTCCACTGCACAAGGTGCCAACTTGGCTATCGGTACTGCTACTGCAGAAACCGGCTGTGTAATCTGTGAGCAAGACACTTGAGAGAGGCACTCACTTACGCTCAAAACTATGTGTTCCAGCGCTTTCGACATCGCTTTTTCTACTGCAGCTTCAATAAGATTCAGAATCTTCGTCTCACTTAGTTGTTAATGCCTCGAAGTGACTACGGCATATCCAAAGGCCCTATCCTTCACAACTGTTATTGCTTCTCGCCGCGAGCAACGACGTCTGTTCATGATTTCTAGCAGTTGCGTTTCATTAGACCTTGCGGTGCAGTTCAGGTAATCGGCCGCATGATTTCCTGCACAGAGGCAGTACTTTTCGGTTTCGGCATTGCACTACTTCGATGGATGGGCATCGCCACAGATGCGGCTACGTGAATTTGATTTGCAGCCCCCTACACTGCGACCAAAACGCCAACAGTTTTGACATTGGAGAGGACGAGGAGCGAGACGTTCGACTCTGAAAATGAGTGGTCATATTTTCAACTCGGATGTACAGAAAGTGCTGGCAAAGGCAGCAATAACCGACTCAGTGGGGACTTTCTAACCGTTAACTAATCGGTTGCACCGGTACACAGCTATGACCCCAGCATCAGACAGCTTTTCCAGAGTCTCATCAGGCGTTAATCTAGAGTCGACTCCTCGTACAATTTCCTTAGTGCACGCTAAATGAGGTGGGATAAACGCACTCACCGGGCCCGAAGCAAATGTCTTGCACTTTAGGATGTCAGAAACGCATGAACGATCTGACGATCAGCATAACAAACCACCTCTTCCTAACTGACGAACATCACTTATCAGCTGGAAGTGCGGCGTCAAGGCCTGCAACTCCGCCCAGATCGCCTTTGGGTTGTCGAGCCTAATAAATCCACCACTCGAGGGCACCAGCGCAGCAGGGATGCTACCAACACCACTGCGGAAAAAATATTCCAATAGCAAGTCATAATCAGGCAAGTTGGCTGACCTCGGCTGCTGACCCGCAGGTCGCGGGTTCGAATCCCGGCTGTGGCGACTGCATTTCCGATGGAGGCGGAAATGTTGTAGGCCCGTGTGCTCAGATTTGGGTGCACGTTATAGAACCCCAGGTGGTCGAAATTTCCGGAGCCCTCCACTGCGGCGTCTCTCATAATCATATGGTGGTTTTGGGGCGTTAAACCCCACATATCAATCAATCAAGGTGGCTGACCAATGGCTGTGCCCTTGGCCAGGAGACAAATTAGACGTTAGCAATAATTCGATTGCTTAAACAAGTAATATGCAACGTCAGCTAGTTTTAACAGGTCAAATTCACCCAAGGCTCAGCCAAACCACCATCCGAAAGAGTCCAAAGTGACCAGCTATTGCAGGTTGGTTGGTTGGTTGGTTGGTTCCTCAACACCTCTGCGCAATTCACCTAGGGTGATAGGCCACGAATGGGACGGTGCCTTGCTTTTTAAATTCACTTCTTGAAAGAGAGGTTGAAATAATTAGGTAGTAGAGGTAATAATAAAAAGGCGTTAAATTTCTAAAACAACGTTGAAAAGAAAACATAATAAACATACCAAAAAGAAAAAATTATACATAAAACAACTAAGTTACTGATTTTTAGCATTTCATTCTTTTAGATTCTCGTAAGAAATTTGTAACTGCGGTGAAAACACTCCTGTGGCTGAATCCAAATGCGACTGCGCCAAATGGAAGAATCACCGGAAGGGCCGAGTTTAAGCCCAACTTTCGTAGGGGTTCTTCTAGTAGATTTTCCCTTTGAGTTTTGAATTTTCGGCATGACAAAAAGAAGTGCTCCAAAGATTCCCTCTCATTACAATAAAGGCACATAGGCGACTGTGCCAGACCCGGCCTGTGAAGGTAAAATTTCAATGAGGGGACACGACAACGCAGCCTGGTAATCACTATTTCTTCCTTTCTTGATGAACACCACTTGTTCTTCCAAGGAAACTTAAGCTTTGGGAAGTCTGATACAAACAAAGGGGATTTTTCAAAGTTATTGGCCGCTGTGCGTTTTTCAAAGCGTGCTGCTGTGATATATTCCGAAGTAGGCAAAATAGGTAAAACAGGACAATCAAGGGAAGATACAGCTAGTGCATCTGCATGTTCATTCAGAGCTAAACCTCTATGGCCTGGTACCAAAACTAGTCGGACGAGTCGCACATGTGTAGGAATGAGCGAGTAGAAAGTTTCTAAGGTTCGCGAAAAAGCTGGTAAGCTTAAGGCAGTACACACCGAGAGACAGTCTGTTTGAACAATCACCGCAGATAGATATTGCGGCACTTTACGCAATGCAAGGACTATTGCCAGTAGTTCAGCTTGGTAAATAGGTGTAAAGTCGGGCAATCGAATTGAGAAAGCCCAATCTAGAGAGGATGATACGATTCCTACGCCAGCCTTCTCTTCATATACCGAAGCGCAGTCGCTATCACAATGGATGTTTCTAGATTGGCCAAATGATCTTCCAAAATGCCATTTATATACTGATATGGTTTTTTGATTTCTTGGGATATATACCGTCAAATTCTATCCTAATTGCATCTACAGTGTTGAGCACAAGTGTTTCCCAAAGGTTAACTCTTAAGGGCTCCAAAAGTTTCTGAGTAAATAATACTTGAGGACACCTTGATTTAGGCCATTAGTGGTTGAAGAATGAGGTCTGCTGGTTAATGAACACATACTGTGACCTCCGCTGAGGTGATGCATATATTTTAAGGAATGTACGTACTGTTAGAATGTGAAATCTTTTGATAGGAGAAGGTAGGCGGGATTCTTCGTATAGGATATTGTTGGCAACATATTTGGGTAGCCCTAGGCATAAGCGTAAAGATTCGCGTTCTAGCAGAATCAGTGGTCGAACTTTGTAGGCCGGAGCGCCAGAAAACAAAACACAGCCGAATTCTAATATCGGTCGAATGTACATGCAATATATCATAACGAGCACGCCTCTACGCATAGCGGCACGATAATTACTGTGCCTGCACAGCATCCCTACGGCACGTGCTCCTTTAGCAGCCATGTTTTCTATGTGGGGACTCCAGTTAAGCGTTTCGGTGTAGGTTACCCCCAAGTACCTAACTGACTCGACCTGAGGTATGGCGTCCGGTCGGTACATTAGTGAAATTCGCACTGGGGCATTTTTTGCGAAAACTATGATTGTACTTGTTTGAATTGAGGCATAGGTTGATATCCTCCAGCCACGTTTCCAGACTATTCATGTATGTCTACAGAATAAGGTACAGAGTGTGAATGTCCGCCGACGCAGCAAAAATTGCAATATCATCGGCATACACATAGATCTGTACATCTTGCTGTATGGGAATGGTACATAGTAGTGCATTAAATAATAAGGGCGATAGTACTGACCCTTGCGGTATACCTCTCGTTTGCCTGTATATTGAAGAGTTGACACCAGATTGCGAGCAGTGAAATTCTCGATCACCTAAGAAAGCATGGATACAGGCCACAAAGTATTGAGGCAGTCCTTAATTCTGAAGTGAATCTAGCAGTTTAACATGCTCCACGCTATCATAGGCTTTCGTGATATCCACGGTTACCAAAGCGGAGTATTGTTTCTGATATCGAGCAAGTTGAATTCTGCTTTCGAGATCCACGTGTGCACACCAAATGGAGCAACCACGCCTGAATCCAATCTGATATGGGCTCAGTGTCAGTTTTTCTGACATCCATCGATCTATACGTCTATATAAAATTCTTTCAACGAGTTTTACTAGGTTCGATGTGAGTGAAATGGGCCTGATATTATTTAAGGTAAACCCAGCGCCTTGCTTTTTTAATACTGGAATCACTTTTCTCATTCTCCAATCAAGTGGCATCCAAGAGCTTCTAAGTGAGTGATTAATAATTTCGAGTAGGCCAAGTGGGTATATTTTATGTACTGATTTTATCACCGACGTCGTCATGCCATCAGGACCAGGAGCCGAATGGGGTAGTGTTCTGACTACGTTTGCTAGTTCTGCAGGCGTAACCCCTTCAAAATCTTCAGCCCTTTGGGGGGACTGGGCTTGGTATGAGAGAAGTGTCGTAAAACGACTTTCTAGGCCCTGAGCTATATCTTATAGAAAGGCCTTCAATTCAACTGGTGATGATACAACGGATTTTATATTTCTTTGTACCGGAAGAACTTTCTTAGTTATCAGAAAGCGAAAACGTGCTTTTCTATTGACCGGCTTTGACAGGAACTCACATCGGTCATTGTTAAATTTGTCCTTCGCATTAGCGATGGTTCTCTTAAAAATAGCGGCAACATACTTATAATCACTCAAGTTCCTGGGACACTGGTTGAAGATTATTTTTTCCATGCAGCCTTTCTTAGTCTATAAGCCAGGGAACAGTCCGCATTCCACCAAGGTTTGGTGGATGGTTTAGAGCTTTCAATGGTGAATTTTGATTTATTTAACGACTTTCTTAAAATGTCGCTAATTCTGATGGCGTCTAGTTCTGCATCATTCGTTTGGTTAGATAAAGCGCCTCGTAACGATTTCTCGAAAGTATTAAAGTTTACATGTGTTACAGAAGATCTATTCTTGGAGGTTATTGGACATACCACCTCGAACAATGTTGGCATATGGTCACTACTTGTTCCCAAGTTAATCGCACACCATGACAAGATGGAGAGGTTAGCGTTAGAAAAATTTAGATCTAGTACCGAGGAGGACTGATTACACATAAAAGTAGGAGTTTTGTGTTTATGCACATAAAGTTATTATTGTTCACCCAATGTCATAAACGTTTGCCATTCAGATCAGTTTTAAAACCCCAAGAAATATGATGAGGATTGAATTCAAGTCAAGTCAAGTTTATTAAATAGTTCAGTTGAGTTACATGGTTAGCGTTATTATAGCAGGAGGTCCCAAAGTTTCAGAGAAACTGACAGGGGGACCTCCTATGGCTACATGGATGGGGTAATTACAAAAAATACAGCAATAGTATACGGTCTTGTGAGTAATAATGAATAATCTTGATTAACAATAAAAACACGATCAATACACAAGATAATGGTAATACTCACTATTGAAAAATAAGAAGAAAACAATCAAAAGCAAGTTAAGACAAAAAACAATATTAATGAACTCTACGTGACAAATGTAACACGTTTCATTATCAGTGTTATCAATTATACAAAAGCAAATTGAAGTAGTAAAATAGCACAGAACTGTGGAGAGCTATTAACAGTTAATTACACAAATCAGATGAGTTGAATAATTCCTGAACGTAATATTTCTTACTACGCGAAGTGAAAATATGGATGTTATGCGATGATTTCAATTCGAAAGGCAATGAATTCCAAATGGCTATGCTAGTAAATAAGGTTGAGAACTTGCCGTAGTTTGTCCTTACGGCCGGCAAAAGAAGATTATTGCACTGAGAAAACCTGGTGATGCTACCATTAGTTGAGTGACGATGATCAATGCATGCAATAAAAATGTCATGCGTGATGAGTCTAAAGGCGACAATGGACATTCTATGACAAAATATTTGTCTCAATGGGAGTATGTTAAGCTGAGGAAACAACGAGCTGCAGGAGAAGTAAAATGGACTGAAAGTCATTAATCTAACTGCTTGATTCTGAAGTCGCTGCAAACGTTCGATGCGCGTGAAATATGTGTTGGCCCAAGATGATACGCAATACGAAATATGGCTATGAATATAAGCAAAATACAAAGTACGTATGATGTGAGGCGGAAATTAAGTTCGTGTCTTGATGATAACGTGAATACCGAATGCAATCTTTTTAGCGAGTGATGCTGCATGTTTATGAAATTTTAGTTCGCTATCTAAGATGACGCCAAGAAACCGCGCTTCACTGGAAATGTTTATGACGGTATTACCAATGTGAAGGGAAGGTTGTATGTCAAGTGAAATGCGCGGGGAATGGAACAACATAAACACGGTTTTAGTAGTATTGATCTGAAGATAATTGGCCTGGCACCATAAAGTTATGTTATGTAGATCTGTGTTGAGGTCAGACTGGAGTGAAGAAACTGATTTAGATGACTGAAAGATGGTTGTGTCGTCAGCGTAAAGGATGCACTTGGTCCTTGTAAGAATTGTAGGTAGATCATTAATAAACATCGAAAATAAAAGTGGGCCTAAAATTGATCCCTGTTGAACACCGACGTTAACTAACTTGGGCGTTGAAAGATGGCCATTAACATGAACCATTTGAGACCGGTTACTGAGGTAGCTCTTAATAAAACTTAGTGGCGGACCAGACATACCAAATGATTCGTGTTTAGCAAGTAGAACGTGATGATTTATAGTGTCAAAAGCCTTCGTCAAATCGATAAACACAGATCCTACAAGTAACCCTCTATCAATAGCTTGTTTAATTTCCTCCGTTAGGGTGATTAGTGCCAGCTCAGTTGAATATCCTTGACGGAATCCGAATCGTTGTGGAGATAAAAGAATAAATTTGTTCAGATAACGCATTAATCTAATGTGGAATAACTTTTCAATTACCTTACCGAAGAAAGGCAGGATACAGATTGGCCTATAATTCTGTACAAAAGTCTTATCACCCTTCTTAAAAACTAACTATTTTACCAGCCTTAAGGCAGCTCGGAAACACACCCGCTGAAAACAGCTTGTTAATAATTACTGCCAAAGGTGGGGATATTAAGTTTGAAACTAGCTTTACTTTAAAAGGATCAATATTATCTAAACCAGCACTTGTGGTCTTTAGTGATGTGATGACCTGAAGGACTTCATCTGCAGACGTGGAATGAAGATAAAAAGAATGAGTACACCGTGGTATATTGCGTAAATGACCTGGTGATTGCTGCGTATCCGCAGATGCGCAGAAATGCTCACTGAACGTGGTGGCCACTCGTATAGGGTCGGTATACATTTCGTCGCCTTGCTTTATTTTTATTGTGGGCTCTGAGCATTTTTTCATGTTCAAAAAATCTTTATGATTTCCCAGCAGCGTCTCGTGTTACCCGTGTTTTTTACAATGAGATTCCGGTAGTAATAGCGCTTAGCACACCTAAGTAAGGAACATAATGTTGCTGAGTATTTGTGAAAGCGGCATTTTAATGCGAGATTATAAGGCTGCGACTTTAGTTTCTTATGAAGGTTATTCTTTTTATTAATGGACTTCAACAACGAGTTGCTTATCCATGGATTTCTAGGGGAACGATACCACTTCGTCACAGTAGTGGAAGTGGTGGATGCATCTATACCTGAAGCTATTACTTCTGAGAAAGACTCAAAAGCCTTTTCTGCGCAGTCTAGATTAGTCACCGATGTCCAGTCTACTGTGCTAATTATTTGCACAAACTTGTCCGCGTCGAATCGGCGTTTCGTAGAGATGTTACTGGCCTTGGTATTTTCGGAGCCCAGAATGAAAAATACGGGATTATGGTCTGTAATGCTATGATCTATTACACCTGCAACGTGTTCAGTGGAAATGTTGGAGATAATATGATCTATTAGGGTATTCGAACCTAGTAAATTGTTTCTAGTTGGTGTTGAGATATGCGACGTGAAGCCATAGCAGTATAAACAGTTCATATATTCTAAGCACGATGCACTATCAGGATCAATAATGTTTATATTAAAATCACCACATAAGACAACGT